>JAKUBR010000040.1:0-50028 GCA_030563285.1 Starmerella khaoyaiensis | reverse complement strand
GTTCGGGGGACCCATACGGTCTCTTCAATGTATTACGGTGGTATATTGCGGATGGTGCTACTAGAAATACACTTGGAGGGGTACCTACGGTCTCTCCAAATATTTGGAAGGTAGACAGTTACTAGTTGTCAACCGTATGATTAACTCACGGTACTTTATAAGTCTAGAGATGCTGGAACTGATCTTTCATTCTATTTAGTATGTCGAGTTGTGATATGAGAGTACCACTTCGGTTCACCTGAGCTTCCAATAGGAATACGGCAGGCTTTTGAAGCCCAGTATAATGCAGCCGCGGCGATTTCAGGCATTGAGGCTTCAATACCTCTCAATTTTCGGCAACTGTCATTCAGAAACATAGTTGCATGAGACCCAAGGTCTTGATGGTGCTGCTGCTCAACATATTTATGGACAAACCCATTTAAGTGATCATATGGAGCGGTATCATTAAAATCAAACTTTAAAGCCTGCAGTAGTTCATACTCTCGTCATAAGTACCCCAGCTTTATGTTGGATGTACTTAAGACGCTATATGATGGACTATCATTCCTATCTCCTTCCTTGAGAGGTTCTGATGATAAGTCTCAATCTCTCTTCATTTGTCAGTTGATTGCCCAGTCAGTAGATCGAAGACAATCCCTGTATCTTGCCTCAAGACAGATGTGCTCTCCTGATCAACAGTACTTTGAATACTATCAGGCACTATCAATGCCTAAGATATCTCATGATACTCCTGCAGAGTGGCAAAGTATTCTCGATGCTCGGCCGATAGCGCATTTTCCAGAGCATATAAAGAATACTTTACTTGATCTTAGTGTTAGAACAGAGCTCAAAGAGAGTATACAAGCAGATTTGTTCAAGGTGATTTATCTCTTTATTCTCAAAGATCCCTCGAAATTTAATGTCATTATTGGATCGACTTGCTCGGGTATCCCCGTCTGTTTGCGAAGCCGTAATACCAATTATTCAGCATGCCTATAAATCCACTGGGAACTCTCAGTATTTACAGAGGCTTTGTTCGACAGCTATCTAAATCACCAATGAAGCTCAAGACAGAATTCGTAAGGATCCAAAGATTGGTAGCAGATCTTTTGGAAGATGGAAAGCTTGATCACGCATGGCTTTTCATCAAGTCAGATGGTAAGTTTACACCGATGTTACAATTAAAGCGGGTTATCAAATCATTCAAAGATCCAGCGATTTCAGAACAGAAAAGACTGTTGATTGCTCAAATACTGAGCAGCTCCTTATGTGCACGTCCATGGTTCATACTTTCTCCCCAATCTGTTACTGAACTCATTTCAGAATACTTAAAAAGAATTAAGGTTTGTTCAGAAACAGAAGTCTTTTATATTTCAAGGGGTTTAGGTCAACTAGTCTACCTTGGAAATTAAGAATCACAGATTAAAAGATCTACCATGCTTCAGAAGGTATTTAGCTCGACTTTCCATCTCTTGAAATCTTCACAAGCCATCATTATACTGAAATCGTCTCATTTTTGGCGTGTTGATCCTGCATGCATTAAAGAATTGGTAGATTGGCTGATTGATTGAAGCCCCATTCAACAAGCTGACATTCAGCTCTTGGTGATTCGAACAGTATTTGAATTGTCTGCTCATAGCAGTACACTATTTCTAGATAAGAAAGTGGATGCCTTTTTTATGACGGTCTCCGATAGAACCGAAGAATCAGGCTGTTTAACTAAGCAAATTCTTTGGATGTCACCTTACACCTATCAGATAGAAGAATATGGTAGTGGTGATAATGTCAATGGAGGGGAACAGTCATCTGTAAACACTTATTTGGAGAATTACCGATTTGGATCGAGGTTAGGTTAGGTCAATATGAACCCTACATTTCGCAAACCGCCTACACCAACGAAGCATCTAGGAGATAGTAAAAATTGGTTAATTAGAGAAGACAAACTATTACTTAAGTGCTTGTATCATGTATTTTATAGAAGTAAAGTATTCATGTTGTAATCTTCTAGGACAGAGGCATCTTTTTGGTATTTCCCAGAAACAAAAGTCAACGAGATACCCTGCAGAGACAGATGATGGATATTCGAACAAATACCTGTTCACTTTAAGAGATAGTGTTACGTAGTTGGTGTTACGAGTTCGGTCTAAGAGATAAGATAGGAATGCCTGAAGAAGTTCAGTACTGATTAGGACAATAGTTTAAGAATGTTATCCATAGTTTTTAGGATCTATAGGTGCTAAAGAATGATTAGCCATACACGGAAAGTCGAAATTCCAAACAAATTCTTATGAAACTCCATAGCCCAGTCAACTCAGTTTAAACTTCCACTTGTTCCACAGCAACCTTCACAGGCTATATTTAATCGCTTGGCCATCAATACAGTGATTGAACCTAATATTCCCATATCCCTGAACTGTGATCACCTAGTTAAGAAGGAGGTTAACTGATTGATTCAATCGCCGGTTTCACAGTTTACGAGAACAATGTTATCGCGGAATTTCCTTAACCACCGTGCATATCATCCCGCATTTACATCACATATACCTTGAAGTAAACAAATGAGTGCCATGAGTGCATTCCTATTTGCATGTCATTTACCGACCTCAGCAGGGCTGTTCAGTTCAAGGATCTGTAATTCTCTCCTCTTTCGGCCAACACCTCCTGGATCTTTACTAATCTAATACACTCGGCCTAATTTGTTTGCATCTAAAGAGTTCTTTTTATTCTCAAAAGGGCAATCATCTCATTAAAATGAAAAATACATAAGTTCTTAGCTTACTTTAAACGCATACTACCCTCATATTTATTATAAATATATAGATCATCAAGTTAATTTATTGTAAATTTCCCTTTTTTAGATTTAAACCCATTCCGCTTATATTTCTCCATATCCGTTATCTGGAACTTTCTGGTCCACAAATTTACCCCAACCCTATTCCATTATATTTTTTATCAAAACCAGGATTTATTTGTTATTTTCATTCATAACCAAAATACAACGTAATCATGCCAGTCGAAACTGAACTTTATGAAGCACTCAGTGTATCTCACACTGCCTCAGGCTCTGAAATTAAAAAGGCGTATCGTAAGTTAGCTCTTAAATATCACCCCGATAAGAACCCCGGTAATCAAGAAGCGGCTGATAAGTTCAAAGAGATTACCTCGGCTTACGAGGTTCTAATTGATGAAGAAAAACGCCAGACTTATGATCAGTTTGGTATGCAAGGCCTTTCCGGTGGCGGAATGGGTGGTGGCGGCGCTGATGATCTGTTTTCTCAATTCTTCGGTGGTGGTATGTTTGGTGGCGGCCAGCGTCGTTCTCGCGGTCCCAAACGATCGGCTGATATTGCTCACACCGTCAAGGTTACCTTGGAAGATCTTTACAAGGGTAAGAGCACAAAGATGTCCCTGAAAAAGACCGTGTCCTGCTTCTCCTGTAAGGGCCGTGGCGGCAAGGAAGGAAGCGTCAAAAAATGTAGCGGATGCCGTGGCACTGGTGTCAAGGTTATGGCACGTCAGATGGGACCAATGATACAACAGTTTCAGACCGCTTGTGATGAGTGTGGTGGCCAGGGCGAATCCATCAACGAGGCCGATAGATGTAAGGAATGCAGAGGTGCCAAGACCGTTAAAACCACCAAAATTCTCGAGCTCCATATCAACCGTGGTATGAAGAATGGTCAGAGAATCACTTTCGAGGGCGAAGGTGACTCCGGCCCGGGTATTTTACCCGGTGACGTTATATTCGTCCTTGAAGAGCAGCCCCATGCCCGATTCGAACGTCGCGGTAATGATTTGCTTACTCACATCAAACTTGATCTTGTCACTGCCCTCACCGGTGGTAGCTTTCAAGTTCAGCAACTGGATGGTGAGTTCTATCACGTCAATTTGCCTGAAGAACACATCATCTCCCCTGGCGACGTTAAGTACTTGCCCGAGAAAGGTATGCCCATTGAGCGTCTTCAATCAAATGGTAATATGATCGTTATGTTCGATATCGATTTCCCTACGGCCGGCTTCAACCCCGAACAAGCAGCTAAGTTACGAGCCGTATTACCAGCACCTAAAACTGTACCCAATGAAGCTGATGCTGCTGAGGAAGTGGAATTAGTAGACATGGATCCTTCTTCTATTCCTTCCCATGAAGATGAAATGGAAGATGAAGATGATGGTCGACCTGAGGGAGTCCAATGTGCTTCCCAGTAAAGTAGAGTAAGTAGATAGAGATTGCATTATTTAAGTAAACGTAGAGTAATTTGAACTATTAAATAATTTAAGTTGTTTTTAACGATAATTGGCGTCGGCGTCTAAATTATACTGGATTTCCTGCTCCCATTTATCGCCGTTAGCAAGCAACTTTTCCTTATTATAAAGCAACTCTTCACGATCGTAGGTTGAATAATCAACATTAGGAGTCTCCACAATAGCATCAACTGGGCACGATTCCTGACAATAGCCGCAGTAGATACACTTTGTCATATCAATATCATACTTTGTAGTACGACGTGAGCCATCGACACGTTCCTCGGCTTCGATAGTAATGGCTTGAGCCGGACAGACGGCCTCGCATAATTTACAAGCAATACAACGCTCCTCTCCGGTCGGGTACCTTCTAAGGGCATGTTCACCACGGAATCGCGGGGATATAGGTCCCCTCTCATAAGGGAAATAGATAGTGTAGGGCGCACGGAAAAACTGTTCCAAATTCGTGTACATACCGCGTCCCATCTCAGCTAACAAAAACCATTTGGTGGCTTTAGAAAGAGCTCCCTCACCTTCAGGATCATCCCATGATTTAGGTGGTGGAATACGGAACCCACTAGGTGGAGCACCTTGAGATGATCCAGCGGGGTATTGATTTTGCATGCGAATAAGAGAACTACTAATCGATCGTTTACTGACCGTTAGCCCCGCATGGCATGCCAATTTAACTGGTTTTTGTGTTGAAATTCGCAACATTTCTCCCCGTCTACTATTAATGGAAGGGTCAGCTATTTTGCTGATCGTTTCATTGGCTATGCAGAGCACGTGACTGAAAATATTATTGACAAATGACGAGTATCATTATATTCAGATGGATTGAAGGAACAATTAACTATAAGAAGGGACCCTGATAAGTTTTATATAATTTAATGTATATGATGATAGTATGGTGGTGTGCGAGTTTGCTTATAATAAGTTTGCCCGGTACTATTCACGTCAGTTTCAAGTTGAGCTCGGCAATGCTCAATTGTAAATAAATCTATAAAAATTATTTAGCAATTGTGATTGTAAATCTACTAGATTTCTTCTCTTCGAATACTGTATATAAGTCAGCGGTTGTCGCCTCCTTGTCCTATTTTGTACATCAATTGAATGGTGATTTACTACATAGGCTACAACATGATGAATGATTTAAGTATGATCTAAAGAAAACAAACACGTTTATGAGCTTATAGTAACAACACTGGTGGCCAATGAGTAAATTGTGGTCACGATAGGTGTTGGGTTGTAGAAAACCGTGGTGACTCCACCGGGGATGGTGACGTAGGAAGTAGCGGCGGTGGGAATAACTTCAGTGAAGTAAGAGGTGAAGCTAGAAGTAAACCCAGTTTGGGCCGCCCCTCCATTTCCACTTCCATCACCACCAATGGTGGTATATCCACCATCGCCTCCCATATCACCCCAGTGCTTCCAGAGACAGTCGTCCTTGAGAGACATGGTGGCTACAGAGTCCTCGAAATCAGGAGAAGTAGTGGCTTCGGCACTAGCGGCTAAAACATTAAGGGAAAGTGAAATGAGTGCAAGCATGTTGGGAAAGTAATGAATGTATACAAGTGAGTGTGAGAATGATTTTAATTACATTGATATTTGATTCGTATTTATATTAATTTACGCGAGCAGGTCTCCTGTTTCATATTCTGGTGAGTATCATCTTTGTAACCACTTTAATTTCCTTGCTTCAATTAAGATTTGGGTCTGATACGTGAGCCAAAAACTCAAAACAAAATGAGATTCTCTCACCTTTTCTGGATTGTGCAACGATTGAAATCAAACAAATGTTGTTGCAATTGGGATTTAGATATCTCGAGTCATTAGATATATATTATATTAAGTATAATATAAGATGCTAGTTTCATAAATTAGATATAAAGCGATGAGCAGAACACGATGTCACGACGGATTCGTTCCTGAGCTACCGCTAACTTATCGTAAAGTGTTACTTCACCGATAATACGGGCTGCATTCATTACACTGCGACATACTTCATCCAGGCGGTTGATAACACGTACAATCAGACCTTCTTGAATGGTTGTTAGCTTGGTGATCTCACTAAAAGTCATTCCTCTCGCCCACTCATACACTACACGCATTAACGCGAAACGATTATTCTCAGCAAATTCAGCCTCATCCTGAGTGAGATTAAGCTGGTGCTTGGCAGCTAAATCTTGGACATAATCCACAATATCGAGAAGTCTATTCTTGCCTTCATCGAGTTTGGGTGTCACAGTGATGGGATCTTCAGCTCCACGAGCACCCTCGAAGACGAATGCGGACAATAATGCCACAATTTCCTCAGGCTCATATGACCCCAAGAAATTATCCATAATCAGCTCAGTGAGATAGAGTTCGTACCCAATCCCTATTTCACAAGCAACACGGCCCTTGAGAACGACATTTTGTGCCTCATCTAGGTATCCAGCTTCCTTAAGAATGCTAATACGCTGTTCATAGTCGGGAATCAGAGCCGTGTTAGAGAAATTAACATTACGTTTCACTTTCCCGATCTCAATGTCGAGTGCACATATCTCAGATGCCTTCAAATATGCATCATTGAATTTTCTCTGAGATAACAAATGGTCAATTCCATCCATAAGAGGCTCTATCTTAGCTATAGTCTGAGATCTCCGCTCCATAATGGAACATGCCTTTACAGATTTGATATACTCAAAAGATCTCTCCGTGATTATATCTTTGAGGTTCTCCTCGATCAGAGCAGTAACCTCAGCATCATCTTTTGTCAGAGATTTTGCTGCGAAATTAGAAAACATAGTAATTTGATCCGAGTTGAGTATAAGCTTCTTTTGCTCCCGAAATTTGTACTTCAAGCTTGTCAGATTTTTTATTGAAACCGCTGAAGTGGCGTAAGGAACAATACTTAAACCCTTGGTAATATATCCTAAGGAGATTACCTTGAACTTCACAACATTTTTAGATCCTTCCCGGGTTCCATACCCTCCTAATACGTAGAGGACTTGTAAACCTTGACGAACAGAATTATACTGTAGTGCAAACCTACCAGTGAGTTTTCGATAGTCGACATCAACTACTTGTTGGTACAGCTGATTAGTCAAATCACGGTGCTCTGACATCAGTTGGCTAAACTCTCTTATTAAAGCTAATTCGCTATCATTGATACCCAGATCCTTTGATATCTTCTCAAGTTCTTCAGCACTATTCTGATTAGATTTCTCTAATGAAGCGACACGTTTCTCAAGCTCTGGCCGCAGAGTAAAGTTGGCATTTTCCGAAAATGACTGTTGGATAACGTCTTCAACCTTAAGAGCTTCAATACGAAGAAGGGAGAGGATCATGTTATAGGTCAGTCTGAACTGAGAGCTAAGTTTAAGTGGAGTACCTAATGTCATTTGTTCCAAGGAGCTTCGGGGAATAATTTGGCTTTTATCAGAATTCATAATGATAACCGTTCCCACGTCATCTAATCCTCGCCTTCCAGCACGTCCAGCCATCTGGGTATATTCACCGGGACTCAAGAATCTCATCACTTTAGAATCGA
Organism: Starmerella khaoyaiensis; assembly: GCA_030563285.1. Lineage (NCBI taxonomy): Eukaryota > Fungi > Ascomycota > Dipodascomycetes > Dipodascales > Trichomonascaceae > Starmerella > Starmerella khaoyaiensis. Next base: position 42,272 of record JAKUBR010000040.1, on the reverse strand, counting down.
ACTTCTTGACGGCAGTAAAGACAACGGTACGAGTGGGCAAATTCAAACCCATTGCGAAGGTTTCTGTAGCAAAGAGTAGTTTTACCAGTCCTTTTGCAAAAAGAATTTCTACAACCTCCTTCATGATCGGCAACAACCCACTATGATGTACACCAACTCCCTGCTGCAAAAGCTGTCTCAGCATCTGGATCTGAGGAAGATCTCTGTCTTCTTTTCTTAAACGACTTACGGCCTTATCCATGAACATATATACTTGAGACTTTTCTTTCGCATTATTGAGCTCAACGCTCTGCATGAATTCTGCATATTGTTCACACATTTTTCGTGAGAACACAAAGAATACCGCCGGTATCAGCTTTTGTGATCGCAAGTGCTGTACTAAGTTCAACAACTCATTTTTGGAGCTTGTTCCCCCATTATATCGTTTGTTTGCGGGTCCTAGTTCTCTTTTCAATGAATTCTGTGCACTAGATGAACCACCACGGGCTCCTCCACGACCTGCTCCTCCACGACCTCCAATACTACTACTACCACCACGGCTACCACTACCAGCATCAGCAGATTTTTCTGGTTGTAAAAGCCTTTGAGCACGCTTAAAGTTAACCTCATTGAACTTCCTATCGGCACTAATTACTTCAATAAGTTCCTTATTGATCCAAAGATGATGCTTCAGCGGGACAGGCCGCTTGGGAGTACTTATAACGTACACATTCTTCTGTTTAGTTCTACCAATCCAATTAGCAAATTCAAAGGTGTTCGGAACTGTAGCGCTCAAAAGTACCAACTTAACGTGATCCGGTAACATGATAATAACTTCTTCCCACACAACACCTCGCTCACTATCGTTGACATAATGCACTTCATCAAATATAATGAACTCGACATCACGAATTATATCAGCACCACGGTACAGCATTGACCGCAAGATTTCCGTGGTCATAATCAATGTTGAAGCATCGGGATTAAGCTGGACATCACCCGTAAGGATACCTACGTCATCATATTCTTGTTTAAAATCACGATACTTCTGGTTGCTTAGGGCCTTGATGGGACTGGTATAAATACATTTTGTCATGTGTTTTGTAGCCATACTCATAGCATATTCGGCCACGACAGTCTTACCAGCAGAAGTATGAGCAGCAATAAACACCGAATCGCCCTGTTCTAGATGATAAACAGCTTCTTTCTGGAATGTATCAAGTTCAAACGGCCAGGTTCGTGCGGGATTAGGCACTAATTCATGGAAATTTGTGATTGTTTTATTGATATCTACCATGTGTGCCCATATCTTACCATCTGTATGAGATTCCAATGAAGTACTTGCCGCAACATTACGCACAAAACTCGACGATTCCGGTAATAAATCATCGATAGCGTTAAATTTAGATTCTTGAAGCGGCTCATTGGTGGTAGATTCATCATCATCAAGAAACTCATCATCAGAATCAATAACTCCGTCAATTTCTTCCTCATCATCCTCGTCTTTATTAGTATTCACAAGACTAGTGGAGAGCATTGAAGTTGACGAGCTGAAATTCATGGGCCTCGAAAGCCCTGGAGCAATATCTAACAAACCAAGTTCATCGCGATGAAGTTCAGCTGCTGAACTTTGTTCACTGATATCAATTCCACCGGGAGTGAACGGCATCTGGCCTGAACTCCCTCGAATGGAATCACGTTTAGCACTCATTTTTCTTGTCAGAGCCATGGACCCAGTTTGAATATCTGCGCTAGGAAGTAGTTGTAGTCCACTAATTTCACCCTGTAAACCAGCGCGACTGAAATGTACACGTACACGAGGATCATAGATTGGTGATAAAGCTATATTGGGCGCTAAATCTTCCACCTCAAGGGCAATTTTCGGTTGTAAAACCCGTTTCCAGCGAGACGAAAGAACAGGATTTGGAGTTAAGAATTCTTGAGCTATGTCATCTTCAATTTTTGGATGTTCTTTCGGTACATATTGGCCTAAAAGAGCAGCCTTCACGAGATCAGTATCCATACTGGAGTAAATTACCCTCTGCCCTGTATGTATTTTCTCCCTAATATTTCACTCGTGACTTTATCTGGGGGTTAACGATATATTGTTAGTCTTTAATGCTGATCAGTTGTTAGATCATATAAAAAGAGCCAGTACAATCTTATTCTATAGAATTATTGATTATCGTGTACTATGTACATTAACAAAATGAAAGTTTAATGTTACTTGACTAAGCTATCTTTTTGCAATCTGATTTTAAATCAAGGGATGTCTCAGAACAAGCCCGGTCGTTGCTCAAATTTCTCACTCATCTAACAGAAACCCTGATGTGAAACCACCAATGTGTGAGAACTAGGGTAGTCTTATACTGACGAGATTTGGATCAAGTAAAAGCTCATATACACTTCCATGCTAACACTATATAACACTATATAACATTCAAATAAATAAATCACTTCTTAACAATTGTAACAACATCCTCATCTTGAAGAACATGAGTCAGTCCAACATGTTGAGGCTGGTGCTTCACACTAGTACCGTATACCACAGCATTCTTGAAATCTTCTACTAGTGACTTGTGAATTGAATTACAGAAGTCTTCTACAGTACTTCTTCCCTGTCTTAGAACAACTGGCTCATCATAATCTGGTTGTCGGCCCTTAGGTTTGGTGTATACGCGCACTAAATCCAGCTTATCCCACATTTTCTCCAATAACTCATCTAAATTCCATTTGTTTTCACTAGAAATAGGTACGCAGTTGGGAATCTGCATAAGAATGTCCAGTTCTTCTATGGAAATACTGTCGATCTTGTTGAGAACGTAAATGACAGGTACATAGAATCGATTGTGTTCCTCTAGCACGTCAATTAAGTCATCAATGGTTGCATCACATCTGAAAGCAATCTCAGCACTTGTGATTCGGTACTCCCCCATAACGGCTCGTACTTCATCGTTATCAAGGTTTGTAAGGGGAACAGTAGAAGTGATGGCAATTCCTCCTTTATCCTTTTTACGGAACACAATATTCGGTTTACTTTTATTAATTCTTAAGCCAAATCCTTCCAGTTCTCTCTCAATGATTTGTTTATGATGAAGAGGTTTGTTAACATCAAGAACGATGAAAATCAAATTGCAAGTTCTACCAACGGCAATCACCTGTTTACCACGGCCCTTACCATCTTTAGCACCTTCAATAATTCCCGGAAGATCCAACATTTGAAGCTTAGCACCACGGTATCGAATGATTCCTGGTACAGTTGTCAAGGTGGTGAACTCATAAGCAGCGGCTTCACTGTGAGTACCAGTTAACATCGACAGCAGAGTAGATTTTCCGACCGATGGGAATCCAATGAACCCCACTGAAGCTACACCGGTTCTAGCAACATCGAACCCAACACCACTTCCACCACCACCACTGGAGGGGGTCAATAATTCTCGCTTCAATCGAGCGAGTTTAGCTTTGAGCTGACCAAGATGGAATGATGTGGCCTTGTTTTTCTGAGTCTTAGCCATTTCGGCCTCGATTGATTTGATTTTGTCTACCGTTGTCGCCATTTAGAAGGTAACACAAATGGGGGCAGTTGATGGGGTAGTTGATGGGGAGTGGTAATTTATTTTCAAGTCGATTTATGCCCCCTGATTTTTTTGCAACTGTATATTGCTTTTGTGGATCGACCACGTGATGGGAAATTTTCAGACACTACATACGTCTATACGCTTATTTCTCTCCGCCCCCACCCATTTTACACCTTCTGATTCCCTTTAGTGTGGGTGCGGTGTGCCCCTGTGCTTGCCCCTGCCCCCTTTTTCTCCATTAAAAGGTGAAAAATAAAATTTAATTAACTGAATAGATAAGAAACCAAGATGGGTAAAAAAAGTAAAGCAAAGGCAGGTGGAGATTTCTGGGATGAGGATCCTGAACTTGCAGAAGAAGTCCAAGATGCTGATAATTTTGCTGATGAGGAGGAAGTCGACTCCAAGGCCCCCCAAGAGGCTAACATGGAGGACGAGTGGGACAACGGTCTCCTTGGCGCTTTGAAGCGTAATAAAAAGAAGAAGGATCAGCGTGCAGAGGATGAAGAGGCTCGTAAAAAGGAGGAGGCCAACTCTGATGGCCCTGTTGTGAAGTCGAAGAAAGAAAAGGAGCGAGAGAAGAAGGAGCGAGAGAAGGCGAAAAAGAAGGCTGCTGCTGCTCGTAAAGCTGCATCTGCTCCTCAGCCTCAGAAGTCTAAGCAGGATACTCTTGATGTTCCTGATGAGGATAATAAGGATATTGAGGATGAGGAACTCCCCGCCACTGTTGCAGCTCCTAAAGGGAAAGCTGCAAAGGGCAAGAAAAAGCTCAGTCCAGCTTTAGCGGCAATTCAGAAACAGATGGCTGCTAAGGCAGCTGCTGAGGAGGCAGCTTTAGCTAAAAAGGAAGAGGAGCGAGCAGCTCTTGAGGCAGAGGAACGACGTATTGCCGAAGAGGAGGCTCGTGAGGAAGAGGCAAAACGTCTGAAACGTGAAAAGAAAAAGGCGAAGGATGATGAACTGAAGCGACAAGGTAAATTTTTGACTAAAAAACAGAAGGAGCAGCAAGCTCAACTTGCTCGTAGAAGAGAGCAGTTGTTGGCTTCTGGTGTTCAGGTTGCTGGTTTGCTGAAGAAAGACAACCCTCAGGATGCTAAGAAGGAAGTGACGAAGGAGGTCAAGAAAGAGGTTAAGAAAGAGGTTAAGGAAGAGGTTAAGGAAGAGGTCAAGGAAGAAGAGCCTATTGAGGTCAAGAAGGAGGAGCCTAAGGAAGAAAATCCTGAAGATGATGCTCTTCTTAGTGATTGGGAGGCTGGTTTGGATAGTTCTGATGAGGAATCTTCTCAAGATTCTAAGCCTACATCTACCTCCGCTACTGCCTCTACCTCCGCTACTGCTACTGCTGCCCCCTCGGCCGAACCCGTTAAAGAAACCAAAATTATTAACGGTGGTGACATTAATGCTCTCCAAAAGGCCGATGAAAAGAAGCGTGCCGAGCTGGAAACTAAACGTGAACAACGTATGGCTAAAGCCATGGCCGGTGCTAACACTGCCAACATGCGTTCGCCAATCTGTGCTATCTTGGGACATGTAGATACTGGTAAAACCAAGTTACTCGATAACATGCGAAAGACCAACGTTCAAGAAGGTGAAGCTGGTGGTATTACCCAGCAGATTGGTGCCACATATTTCCCTATCGATATGATTGAGAAGAAAACCGAGACGATGAAAGCTTACGTTACTCCACAGTTCAATGTTCCGGGTCTATTGATTATCGATACACCAGGTCACGAAAGTTTCACCAATCTGAGAAGTCGTGGTTCATCTCTTTGTAATATTGCTATTCTTGTCATTGATATCACTCACGGTTTGGAACCCCAGACATTAGAATCTATCCGTCTTTTGAAGGACCGAAAGACACCTTTCGTGGTAGCCCTTAATAAGGTGGACCGTCTTTACGGATGGGAGTCTACCCCGAACCTAAATATTCGTGATGCGCTGGCTAAGCAGCCCGATTCTGTGAAGCAGCTGTTCGAAGATCGTTTGAAGTACACCAAATTGGTTCTTAGTGAACAGGGTTTCAACTCTGAGGTCTACTACAAGAACAACAACTTAGGTAAATACGTTTCCATCGTCCCTACTTCTGCTGTTTCAGGTGAAGGTGTCCCTGATTTGATCTATTTGTTACTGGAGCTAACCACTTCGCGTATGTCTAAACAACTTATGTACCTCAGTGAACTTGAAGCCACCGTCTTGGAGGTCAAGGTCGTTGAGGGTCTTGGTGTGACCATTGATGTCGTACTTAGCAATGGTATCTTGCGTGAGGGCGACAGAATTGTATTGTGTGGTTCTAATGGACCAATTGCTACTAATGTGAGGGCTTTATTGACACCTCAGCCTGCCCGAGAATTACGTATCAAGTCTAATTATGTCCACCATAAAGAAGTTAAGGCCGCATTGGGTGTCAAAATTAGTGCAAATGACCTTGAACATGCTATTGCTGGTTCTCGATTACTACTGGTGGGTCCGAATGATGACGAGGATGATTTAATGGACGATGTTATGGACGATATGAGTGGACTCTTGGATATGGTTGACAAATCAGGCGAGGGAGTTTGTGTGCAGGCTTCAACATTGGGTTCATTGGAGGCTTTGTTAGATTTCCTTAAGGATATGAAGATTCCCGTAATGAGTATTGGTCTTGGTCCTGTCTACAAACGAGATGTTATGCGCGCTACCACTATGCTGGAGCGTAAACCTGAGTTGGCTCTCATGTTGTGCTTCGATGTCAAGGTAGACAAGGATGCTGATCAATATGCTAATGAACATGGCATCAAGATCTTTACAGCTGACATTATTTATCACTTGTTTGATGATTTCACGCGCTATCAGGCTCAGATGCTCGAACAGCGAAGACGCGAAAAGGTCCGAGACGCAGTTTACCCCGCCGTTCTCAGTATTGTTCAGGTTATCAACAAACGTAATCCCATGATTATTGGTGTTGAAATCGTTGAGGGAACCCTTAAGATCGGCACCCCACTTGCAATTGTTAAAGCTGATCCTACATCCGGTATGAAACTGACATATCCTTTGGGACGTGTACAAAGCATGGAGGTGGAACACAAGAGTAAGGACGAGGTAAAGAAGGGCCAGGCCAAGGGTGGTATTGCCATTCGTCTTGATTCCGGAAACATGACCAACATGCCTACTTGGGGCCGTCATATTTCAGAAACTGATAAGATGTACTCACTCATCAGTCGTAAGAGCATAGACACGCTTAAGGATCCGGCCTTCCGAGATCAAGTTGCCCGAGAAGACTGGTTGTTGATCAAGAAACTAAAGCCTCTCTTCGATATTAATTAAAAAGCTTATTATTATATATCCATATATATATATGTAACTTCCATTCTTTACTTACAATGTTTACTTTGTGGAATTAGCCCAAATCTGATTTGTAGTCGCGATTGGTAGGGCTTGGGCTGCGTTAATACTATTTGGTGCTGGAATTAGGCCTAACCCTATTTTTCATTTTTACAATGAGTACAATTCTTTCTGCTAATGATTTAAATGATTTTATTGCTCCTGGAGTGGCTTGTATAAAGCCCGTTAATATTGAAAAAACAAGAAGTACCACTGAGATCGCCATTGGCGATGATGGACAGCCATTAGAGGAAGGACGGGCATTACAAGCAGCCCAAATATCACTTCAGGATTGTTTAGCCTGTAGTGGTTGTATTACAAGTTCTGAAGCTATGTTGGTGGAGCTTCAGAGTCCTAAAGAGCTTTTGAATCAGTTGGAGGCGGGGGGCAAAACGTTCATAGTGTCGATCTGCCACCAAACTCGAGTTTCCTTGGCTAAATCCCTCAATTTATCTATCTCCGACGTGGATTTAAAACTCAATTGGCTGTTTGTAAACAAATTGGGGTTCCAGTGTGTTCTAGGTACCGAGATTGGTCGTGTGTTATCTTTGCAAGAGACATGGCATGAACTCAGAGCTCATAAAGGCTCTCCTGTTTTGAGCAGTATTTGCCCCGGCTGGACTTTATATGCCGAGAAAACACATCCTGAAATTCTTCCGTTTTTATCGCATGTTAAATCTCCTCAACAGTTGACTGGTAGACTAGCGAAACAGTTAATTTCTCAGCACCAGAATATTCCCCCTCGTGAAATTTACCATGTAAGTATTATGCCCTGTTTCGATAAGAAGCTAGAATCCTCGCGTCCTGAATTTCAATTTAATGAAGATTCTGGAAGGGAGGTTGACTTGGTGATCACTGCTCGGGAGCTCATTGATATGTTAAATAACATGGACATTTCATTTATGGATCTGGGAACATTACCCAGTACTGAAATTACATATCCACATAATTGGCCTGTATCAGATCAGTTTAAGTCGAATTCGGGGTCAAGTTCAGGTGGATACCTTGATTTTGTATTACAGAACGCTCTAGTTGATGCTGGTCCTGGGTCTGAAATTGTGACTGAGCAAGGTAAGAATCGCGATTATGTGGAGTTCTCGGTAGTAAAAAATGGCGTGACTGTATTCAAAGGTGCTCAGGTTTATGGGTTTCGCAATATTCAGAACCTTGTGCGTAAACTAAAAATGAAGACCCGACCCACTAAAGTAAAAACACGGAAAGGAACGTCATCAAATGATGTTATGAACTTGAATTATGTTGAATTAATGGCATGTCCTGGGGGTTGTGTTAATGGTGGTGGACAAATTGGTGCTGCATCTACTATTCCAGTTCAGGTATGGACTCAGGAAATGGATGCTTTGTATAGTACATTACCTCAACTTGATGTTACTCCGGAACTGGCTACAACATATAGAGAATTGGGTTCTGAGTCTACTGATTGGTTGAGAGCTGACCATAAACCAATAGAAAAGGATATGTCTTTACCTGCGGCACTCACTGTGGGTACCCAATGGTGATATTTATTGTTATTATTTATTGTAATGTATTTATACTAAATGTATTTTTATTGAATGCATATAAACGAGAACCATTTTTCTAGTGAGTGCCATTGTTATGAACAGTAATTAGGTAGCGCAGGAATTGACACTGCACAACTGATGATGTGAAAAAGAACAAAAAAGATGAAAACAATAAAACATCAAAATAACATCAAAATAACAACGAAAACTAAATACAATTAAATCATTGAGACAATATATTCATATCGAATAAGATGAAGAATACTCCTCCTCGAATTAGAAACAAGCTTATCACACTTATCTGAAAAACTGACTTCACCGCAAACCAATAGTAAGCAATTGAATGTTCGTCAAATGAAAAGGCTCGTGTCAACCTCGGATCCTGTACGATGACGTACATTTTGGAATATTTATCCGATCCAGGGCTAGGCGAGATCTGAACCTATTACCGATGCCTCAATTAGTGCTGGTTAGACACGGTGAAAGTGAATGGAACCACGAAAATAAATTTGGAGGATGGACAGATTTGAAATTGAGTTCTAAAGGCAAACAAGAAGCATACGATGCGGGGTTAAAAATGAAACAATTACCACCCTGTAAAGCCTACACTTCTAAGCTCACTCGTGCAATACAGACCGCAAACATAGTACTTGATGCCTGCGATAGACTTTATATTGATATAGTACATACATATCGACTCAATGAACGTCATTATGGGGCTCTTCAGGGTAGAAATAAAGATGAAGTAGAGGCTCAGTACGGACATGAGAAGTTTATGGAATTTCGACGATCATTAAAAGTTGCTCCGCCCCCCATTGACCCTCATGACGAATACAGTCAATTAGGGGATGCTCGTTACCTTTCTGAGCAAATACCTCTTACTGAAAGTCTCGAGCAAATGACAGATCGGATACGACCATGCTGGGTCGATGATATTGCTCAAGATCTACGTGACTTAGGTACTGTATTAGTGGTAGGCCATGGAAATTCACTTCGCGGCCTAATCAAGCTAGTTAGAAGAGTGGGGAACGAGGAGATTAGACACCTTGACCTCAAAACTGGGGTGCCATTCGTTATCCATTTGGATGATAATTTGAAGGTAACTGATACAGAAAATTGGTGCAGATATTTGGAATGAAAAATTAACGTTGATATAATATGATATTTAATAAATACAGAAGTATAGAATACTTAAATGACAGCAGCCGATCTGATTCGCTATAGATTTGCTACAGAAGGGAAGCAGAACTGACGGTTTGTGGTGAACTCAGATACTATTCCAAGAGAATTGCTTTGCTGTTAGAAGAAGAGCGTGGTATTGAAGCACTCATAGCACCATAGCACCAGTATGGTAAGACCAATCGCATAGTAACAGCATAGTTCACCAACAGCATGCTAGCACTAACACTAATAGTGACAAGGATCCACAAAGGAAAGCAGCAATTTCAAATTAATTTTGTGATTCAAAAGGATTGTATAGCAAAAATTTCTGAATGAGATCAACATGTGTCAAAACCATTCGACGACAGCAGTACCGTTTAAGACCTAATCTATCAAGAGCGTCACCCTCATTGAGACCATCATCCTGAAGTAACGCCAAATAAGGCTCCCATTTGTCACCAACAACCTTTCCACACGAGAAGCACCGAACGGGGATGATCATTTTTTTTTATTTATTTTTGTTCTACGTTGGAATATTCTGATCTTTTTGGTGTTGAAAAGTTTCGCGGTAAGGGTATCACGGAATCATAGGGTTATTACCCTTTAACCTGAAGTGAGTAATATCGTCCACAAAAAAGGTAGCAGCCATTTTATTTTTGGTCATTTAATTTGGTACTTCTTGATCAACATTAATTTTTTTTATCAATTACTAACCACTCACAGATACCCCACATACGCTTATAAATTTATTTTGTTTATGGGGAAACTTATTGTCATCAAACTGGGAACATCCAGCTTGTTTAATGAAAAAACGATGGATACTAAACTTGCTAGCATATCTCGATTAGTCGAACTCGCTGTAAAATTGCGACGTGAAAAAGGATACTCTGTTTGTTTCGTTTCTTCCGGTGGCATTGCGGCTGGTTTACAGCGCATGAAACTCAAGCATCGTCCTAAATCTGTAGCTGGAGTGCAAGCAATGGCGGCTATTGGACAATGTAAATTGATGGGGATTTGGGATCAACTTTTTGGACATTTTGATCAACCCGTTGCTCAAGTTTTACTAACGAGAACCGATATTGCTGATCGTGTCCAGTATCGTAATGCGAGATCGGCTCTGCATGAACTGTTAGATCAGGGTGTTATCCCCATTGTAAACGAAAATGATACATTAACCTCGAGAGAAGCTCGATTTGGTGACAACGATACATTGTCAGCGGTTGTAGCGGCAATGATTGGCGCCTCTCATTTATTCTTATTGACTGATGTCTCCTGTCTTTACACTGCGAACCCACGAACACACCCGGATGCCGAGAAAGTTCGATTGGTAACTGATGTTGCTAAAACTTTGAAGATGGTTTCTACTGCGGGCGGTGGATCGGGCGTCGGTACGGGTGGAATGACTACTAAATTGATTGCCGCTAATTTAGCAACCAGTGCTGGGGTTTCCATGTACATAACAAACAGTGCAACTGTTGAGGTTGTATTGGGTGCTATAGAAGATGAAGAAGCGGGAATTGACCCATCAGTATCCTCATATCTGTATACAAAATTCGCTCCAGCGCGTACGAACCTTCTTCGAGACCGTGCGTTTTGGCTACTTCATTCACTCACAGCCAATGGTTCTGTGGAAATCGATAAGGGTGCTTTAGCTGCCATTGCAAGGCGAGATCGTGCTGGATTATTGCCTGCTGGCGTTACGGGGGTTGAGGGTCATTTCCATGCTGAAGAATGTGTGGATGTTATATGCGATGGCAAAAAGGTTGGCCGATGTTTGGTGAACTACTCTTCCGTGGAAATTGGTCGTATTCATGGTAAACAAAGTAATGAAATTGTGGCACTATTAGGATATGCTGATAGCGAATACGTTGCCTTTAGAGATAATTTAGCATTGTATCCAGAAGTCAAGGAAATAGGCAAACTAAACCTTGAAGGGAAATCAGTGTAAGGTTTCTTCATTTTATTCTACATAAAAAACTCCCAAAGGGAGTTCATAGTTAGGTTTATTTAATTTTTTTCCCTACATACAAAATTTCTGTTGGATGCCTGTTTTGCTGAACATCGCAAACTTTTTTTAGAGAGATCCAATTCGGAATTCAGCATCAACCTCACGCCATATTTGGAAGAAAGATTTGAAGAATCGAACTGCCAACCAAACATCTTGAGATCCAATTGCAGCGCGAACTGAGTGCATTGACAGCTGAGCGATACCGACATCGACACCACGCATACCAGTCTTTGAAGCTAAGGCCGGCCCGATAGTTCCACCACTGCGAGAATCATTACGAATTTGGAACTGCTGCAATACGTTTCCTGTACGTCGAGCGGCCTCAAATACGAAGGCATTGCTCACCGAATCAGTAATCATATTTCCGTTGGGGTCGCGGCTAATGGTCACTCCCTTGTTCAATAGCGGCTTGTGGTTATCCATGTAGACATTCGAGAAGTTCGGGTTAGAAGCATGTGTAACATCTGCACTTAAGAAGAATGAGTTTGCCCAGAATTGAGCCTTACCAGCATCTCCAGTGCGATCACCAATGATACGCTCAACAGTGGTTTCTAAAAAGTTACCACGAGCACCAGTTCGAGCCAAACTTCCGACCTCTTCATAGTCATAAGCTGAAACAATTGACAAACTATCGCTCTCCTCAATAGATTCGGTGGCCTCAATCAGACCGTGCATGGCGGTGTAGGTACAAACCTTGTCATCAATGCGGGGAGCAAACAGAAACTCGCGATCAAGACCAGCTAAAGTGGCAGCATGAGTATCGTACAAATTAAGTTCAACCTCAATTATATCAGCTACCGATACTTCAGCTTCACGAGCTAGAGCTCGAAGCAGACGAAGGCTGTGTTTACCGACCATTGGGGATCGCTTTTCATCAGCAGTAGCTTCAGCCTGTTTTGAGTTTGGATCAGTAGCAAGTCCAATAAAAGGCACTTTCTGAGTTTCCGGGTTAAATGGACCATTAGCAGGTGTTCCGAAGTGAGGTGCCAGAGTGGCAATACGAGCGACAGGGTGAGGAATACGAACAAGCTTGGTAGAAATTGTATTCTTTTTGGCATCCCTAAGAACGAGACGACCGCCAATACCAAGATCACGGTCCCACCATGTCTCATTAAGGGCACCAGAGTAAGGAGCCACACCAATGAGCTCGAAGTTATCGATGGGAGACTTGATACTGACGGGCTTAACAATACACGTTAGAGAATCAATATGGGTACCACCAATGGCAGCACCATTAGTGTAACGCCAATTCTTACCTTTTACAAAGGCAAGAATAGCTGTCCCATTACGAATAGTATAGAACCTTGAGCCCTGTTCGAGCTTGTCACTCCATGACTCACGCTCGTTCAAGTAAACATAGCCCTTTTTCTCAAGCTCTTGTGCAAGGTAATCAACAGCATGGAAAATAGTAGGAGCGTTGTCGGTGAATTGCATATATCCCGTAGCGTAATCTTCCCAGGTACTTTCGGGATCGAAACGGTTGCCGTTAACTTTACGGGTGATTACTTCAAAGTCATCAACACTGGGACGTGTTCGTCGGAAATATTCACTTGAAGGACACATCGAAAGCAAATACTTGGAAATTGTTATATTTCTTTAAGGGAAATTATATGTGTTGATTAGTGTGATTACTCAAAGCGGCGATTGCAGGTAGTAAGTAGTAGGGTTAAATGAGTTGAGTAGGGTTTGATTGCTGCATGGCATTTCTGTAGCCGAGAAAGAATGAGCTTTGACTATAGAAAAAGGAGGAAGAAACGTAACAAACAAAGAGTAAAAGTCATGATCAACTGAAAGGGAAAGTCTGAGGGCTAGAAGTGAATTCAGATCAAATATTTTTAGTGCAGATAATTTCAATACTATTACTTATGTTCGAAAGTGAATAAATATATTAAAAGCGACGTTAAGGTTTTCCAATATTAAAAATACGTATATTTATGGTAAGACTGGCCTCAGAAATAAATCCAACCGGATGGCGTCGACAGTAAGCCCGACAACATTATACGGTTAGGTTCCGTGGCGCAATTGGCTAGCGCGTTCGACTGTTATCTTGTAGCTATCGAGAGGTCGTGAGTTCGAGCCTCACCGGAACCGCACTAATTTTTTGATATTTTTTTTTATTCTAAAATATAATTATATTACATCAAGGAAATGCATTTTGGAGAGAAATTTCTATTTCCAAAAGGCTCTGTTTGATTAACTTATCTTGTTGTTCATTAGCATCACAACTGCATCCCTGGATATCGTCGGCATTACAAATACAAAATGATGATCTGAATTCCTTACAATAAGAGAGCTCACCATCATCAAAATCGTTGCAAAATATTTCTTTGAACTGGTCCGAACGTGATGGCTTTGTCATTGCTTTATTTGCTTTCCAACTATGAGCGAATTGTCGCAACTGTTCTATGGCATGATTCAATTGTTGTGCACGAGGTTGGCTAATTGTGATATTTGTCATTTCTCTTTTTCTTTTTTAGTTGGGAATTTATGGGTGTTCTTATAGGCACAACTCAAAACCGCCCCTAAATAATTAGGGTATTTTTAAAAACCGCCAATGGCTACCCAAATGAAGAATAAAAACATTATTACACTTGATATGTTCATAAAATAGAATAAGTTAAGATTTTATTAATACAGAATGGAACAAAATCAAGTCCCTGAAATATTAATCTTTTGTTTCTGGTCACTCTTTCATTCTCTTTTGTGTTCTTTTTCACATTTACTGTTCTATTACTTCACCACGTTTTCTAAATTAGTTCATGATTTACCAACTAGGGTCTTCGCGACGAGCAGGTGGTGATCTTGATCGTTGACGGGGTCTGCGGTCTCTGTCACCTCGGCGATCACCATATCGGTCGCCTCTGTCACCTCTGTCACGGCTGTAGCGATCACCACCGCGGTCACCGCCATAGCGTCCACCACCATAGCGGTCACCACCGTAGCGATCACCACCATAGCGGTCACCACGGTCACCATAGCGATCACCACGGTCACCATATCGATCACCACGGTCACCACGGTCCCCATATCGATCACCACCGTAGCGTCCACCACGATCACCGAAGCGTCCACCACGACCACCACGGCCACCACGGCCACCACGACCACCACGGCCACCGCGGCCACCTCGAGAAGGAGGTGGGGCAGGTCCTTGAGGGTCTACGGAAGCATTGACATTAGAGCCCTTCCACTCCCGAATCTTTAGCAAACTTTCACGATCTTCATCACTGGTAACATCAATGATACCTACATTGTCTCTGTCGACCTTGGTGAATACCGCCTCTACACCATTGTCTCGACTAAGATCCTTAAGATCCTGCCATGAGAAATCAGCATCACAACCGGAAATCAAAATACGATGCTGAGCAATGGGTCTAGGGGGTCTATCACCATCTCGGTCTTCACGTCTCTGACCACGGGCCATAGCTCTTTCGACCATAATTTCGTAACCAAGGCTGGAATTGCCGTTGAAGGTCTCAATGGCCTTGTCAGCATCAGCCAAGGACTCATATTCAATAAATCCATATCCAGGCTTAAGAGAAATATCGCTTACCGGACCTAAAGTGGTGAAAAGTTGCTCAACTTCGTCCATCGAGGTGTCATGTCCAATGGGACGTACAAACAAGCGTTTAGAGGGTTCTTCGTCGGTAACAGCTTTAGGTGCGGTTTCAGGAACAGCAATTTCATCTTCAGCAGTACTTTTAGGAGCATACTCGGGAGATTCAGCGCCTGGAGAGGCTGATTTTAGCTCAGAATCCGACATTGTTATGATGAAGAGTTTTAAACCCTTAACGCAGGATAAAATAGCTTTGGGAATACGAAATGGCTAGGAAGAACAAGAACGAAGAGAGAAAAGAAGATACAACTATAAGAGAAAGACAGTAGGAAAAATAAGAAAACAGTAACGTGAGTTATTAAATAAATAAAAGAAAATCAGAAGCTCAAGGAGAAAATTCAAAATAGTTAATAAGCGAAGAATTTATAAAGATTTCAGCACCACTAAACAAAGACGAGAAAACAAAGTAAAAATTTAAATTAAATAAATCAGGACAAAGAAAAAAAGCAATATAACGGAGCCAAGAAATTAAATACTAACCCCCATCAGATACTACTTCCTATGTTCAAATCAAAATTTAATACCTTTATAAAAGATATCAACAATACACCTTGGAAAAGACGTACTGCAATCGCTAGTGGGTTTCTACTTTATACGGCTACAGGAATCGCTGGTTATCAATATCTCCAGGATACTCGATATCGTGCCACGGGAGAGCCTAATCCTTACAAACCTCTAAAAACTCCCGATACTGCTCCAGCTGGGGGTATAGTTGCCCCTCACGACACCACACCGGTTTATAATGAACTGGCAGTGGACTATGACTCTAAAATTAAGTACGAGGAAATGACTTCTTATGTTTGGTGGATGCGTCGTAGAGTGGGTAAACATATCAGTGGCAATGCCTTGGAAGTCGCATGTGGCACTGGACGTAATCTTGGGTGGCTATATCCCGATAAAATCCGTAGTTTGACAATGCTTGATGCCTCCTTGCCAATGCTTGAACAGAGTCAGCAGAAATACGAAGCCAAACTTGCCGCTAAAATGTCCGATAAACCGGTGCAGTTTGTTCGGGGCCGTGCTGAGGACATTGAGGGTCTCTGCGCCAAGTCCGGACAAAAGTTTGATACAATTTATGAGACCTTCGGATTATGTTCTCATGAGGATCCTGTAGGTGCTCTCAAGCAGATGGGGAAAGTACTTACACCTCAGGGGAAAATTGTGCTTCTCGAACATGGTAGAGGCAGCTATGAATCTATGAATCAAAGAATGGACAAACGTGCTGCACAAAGAGCCGAAGAGTGGGGGTGTCGATGGAATCTGGATATTGCGAAGATTGTAGAAGACAGTCAACTGGATGTAATCGAGAGAGATACCTATCATTTTGGTACTATTTCTTTCTACATCTTGCAAAGGAAAAAGACAACATAATCTGTACATACAATATAATAACAATAATAAAACTAAAGTCCCATGGCCAACTCTTCCTTGACGGAATTCTTTAGCAGATCGCCAGCGTCTGCATATTTCAAACTTGCCTCGTAAAGTTGCCGTATTCGGTCCCCATATACTTGCATCTCCTTGTAAATCAATACCTGAATACAGTTAGCATACCTGCTGATTGTTTGACGCAGTGCTAGCGATATCGGGTCATTAGAATCCTTATAAATCTGCTGAGAATCGGACTCTTGTTCTAATTTCGTGATGCCCCGATTAGTAGTACTAGCTGGTGCAGTAGCTTTACGAATCCATACATAACCGTTGACTCCAATAATTATTTCCACACCATCTTCCATCTGGTGACTTTGCGTACTCTGTCGTTGAATCAGAGAGGCCGGAACTTGAACTAACATGCCATTTCTTAGTTTACCATATCGTAAAGATCGAGTATGAAGGGCAGCACCTCCATCGTGAAAAATCGACTGGATCTCAGCATTTAGTAGATCTCCTTCTTTTAAAAACTCTCGCATCTGTAACTCATCATCATCAGACTTACGGCGAAGAATTCCACCGGGGAGGTTTACAGAGCCTAAAAGTAAGGCAGCATCCTGAGTACTACCAATATCGACTTTCCATCTTCTATTACCGACTTCAGTGATTCTTCCCACGACGTGATCACCAATAACGGGGAGATAACGACCATGTAAAGGTCTCACACTGAGAAGTTTGTTTACCCGCTCAATAGTACCAGCCACAGACGAAATCGTCTTGTTATTTGAACCCGAATAAGTACCATGGCCTCTCATCCAAACAGGATCATCAGTGATCACTTCTCCGGGAGTAAGAAGACCCTGAGGAGGCTCATTGGATACCATTTCAACATCAGAGTCTGAATCGCTCATATTGTACCCGTACCCTGAAAGTTTTCCATGCTGAAGTACATTTTTCCCTTAAGTAGTGAGAGTAACTAACTACATACAAATGGATAAGATTATCCCAATAATCTTGAGAAATGTTTACCCAAAAAGTGAATTTTGGTCTTGATGTTGACTTTTATATACTTTTTCAAAATAATAATGTTACTTATATATTGGCGGTATCAATAATTTCTCAGACAAACCCTGACACCATTTACAAAACCCTAAACTTGAAACCGCCGCTGCAGATATCTAGCAACTTTAGGATCAACGCGACACCAGTAAATATAGTCAGACAAGAACCAGAAGCATAGTAGTATATAATTTTTTAAGGATTTCTTTAGTTTAGTTAAGTATTTGGTTCAATTCTCTTGAGCTTGCACTCACTTCTTGTTGATAGAAACTGTGAATTCACGATCAGAAGCGCTTGTTTTTGAGGACTTGTTGGAAATCCCCAGGCTACCTAGGTTAGCAGGGTCACGGACTTTGTTCCCTTTGTAGGTTAATGTTTGCTGGGATGCAGGGTAAGTCGGGCGCTGCGATTGAACAGATGCCTTAATGTCAGCAATTGTTCTATTTGGAGTTGCTTGCACTGAGGTGACTAGAGACTTCGATTTAGAACCAGATTTAGAGCTTTCAGGACGGACACGGACCTGCATATGGGTATTATATTTTGTTAAGTGATTGGAAAATATGGTGACCTCAAGCCTATTTATACTTTATGATTGACTTAGTCATAGAACTATTGGGGATCGGTCTATGAAACAGTAGTACCTGTATTACTCGAATAATACGAGGACTACTTTCATAAATTATTAGATATTAAGAGTAAGCATACATAGAATTTAGTAGGTCAACTTTGTGGATAAAGAAGATCGCAGATTTAGTGGGTACGCAGTAGGACTTGTATAATTTAAAAAGACTGAACATTCTGACTATATATATTGATAATTTCCTAGCATGTACTAAAATTTATGTACTGTGAGTTCCTTGAAGACGATAAAGAATCCTACTGTTTCTTGTATGATGGACATAAGATCCCTAAATACTTAGAGAATAGTAACTTCAAACTCGCGATCTTGAGCCGAAGATGATTCAGAAATTCCTAAGGCGACCCAGAGTCTCACCAAAGGAAACCGGGCGGCCCTTATAGTAAATCTCTTGACGAGAAGCCGGGTAACCGGAACGCTGTGCGGCAACAGCATTCTTGAGATCACTAATGGTGTCATTAACTTGAAGGTCAAGAGTGGAAACTAAGGTCTTAGAGTTAAGAGCGTGAACCCAAATCTTCATTGTATATATAGGAGTAAGTAGAAAAACTATTAAGAAATAATTATTAATGGGAAGGAAGCGGGGGGGGGGGGAAGGGGAAATTTATACTTTCGGAACAGCATGGTTCTTTGATCATAGATCAATAATTGACAATTTCTAATGTTTCATAATCTAAGTTAGATAGGTATGTACAAAATATTGTTTATCACAGATGAAAATGAGAGTCTCATAAAATGGGGATTTCAAATTTTATCTTGAAAAATAAGTTCAGTCTCATAATGGGGATTTCAAAAATCATAGCCTTTCAAGATCAGATCCTCTAATATCAATATTTATCAAGTATCCACTCTACTGACGCTCTCGAATTACGTATATGCAGAGAGGTAATATCATAATTTATGAAGCTAGGTAGGATATGCGGGTACATAATGATATCTTCATACTTCTGGTTACTGCTATGTCAGCGTGTCCTTGATAAATGTTTTAAATAATTAGCTTCAGCCAAAATAATTTGTGTAACTAAGTATGATTTTATATTAACCTTACTTCTATACAAACAGGTGGTCAACGTATGTAAAAACTTCGAATTGTTTCCGATTTTCACTTCAAAGACTTTTGATAGCTGCAGGAGCAAAATCGAATCATTATTAATAAGTTTACATCACGAAAATACTAGAATGATAAACAGTGGATGTAACAACGGTATACAAATATGTAGGCTTCATAGCATCAATACTTCAAACCGTCGATCTTGAGCTGACGAGTTTTCAGAAATTCTCAAGCTAGCAATTGTTTCTCGATCATGAACTATGCGTGTTTGGTAATAAATTGTCTGTTTCAGTGCAGGATACGCATGGTTATTTTTTTCAATAGCTCCCTTCAACTTACGAATGGTATCATCCGGCATCAAATCCACCATCGTAATAAAAACCTCAGGTTTCTCGTACGAACGTAGAAAGATCTTCATGTTAGAGCACTAGTTAAATGTCTAGTCTAAATAAATCTATGTTTAAATTCATAGTTAGCTGCATATATTTGTCTATGAATGTACACGAATCCACTATCAACAAGACACTATCCCATAATGAACAATTATAGCCATACGCCTCAACTTGACATATAGTTTATGTATTATATATTAGCTTAAGAACCTCTAGTTTTGCAATTTAAGCACACATCATGAAATTAGATCACAGTTGTTGAACGCTCGCATGCATATACCCCAGCCCCATTCATGCAGATATAGCAATCGCCTCTTTGTCAAGCAGAAACGGATCTTATTTGATTGAATTATTTATTTGCTAAAAAGAAATACAATTTTCCTAATTCTTCAAGTTCTTTAAATTGTTTCCATTTTTATTTTTTAAAATCACACAATTGATAACTTAGCAGTTTAAATGTCTTCCTTTCTCAAAACAATAAGTATCAGGAGGATTTGCCCACAGATAAATCAATCCAATCGTCAAATTCGGCTGTCACATACTGTTACTTTTTATTACAAACATTTATACCTACCTGGGCTGAAGTTTACTCCACCTTCAGATTCTATTCAGAAGTCCCAACCTCTTGCTAGCATTACCAATGTAGAGCCAAGAACTGCGGATGGAGGAGCATTTGTTACTATGCAGGGTGATGATATTGATGCTATGAGAAAAGCAGCTCTAAAGGGGTTTCAGTGTCGATGGCTATTTTTTAAACATCATGCTCAAGGATATGAAGTTTTGGGAACACCATGGGTCACCGATATTCCCAAGAGGATATCTCGAATAGTTGACACCATCCCAAAGTTATCTGATGAAGATTGCTACCAGTTACTACGCCCTTACGGAAGAATTGTTCGTATTGATAATGGTCGAGTTACATATAAGAGTATACAAGATGCTGCCACCGCAACGTACTGTGCCAATCGTGTCCCTGGAGACCTCAAAACACGCGTAGTATTGGTGGAACCACCAAGCTTCTTTCATAAATTATGGGAATGGTTGACCAGTCACCCGAGGTTGGTCATTCCTGTACTATTTGCTCTCATATTTGCTACAGCGTACGCTGTGTTCGAGCCTATTCGAGCCCTCAGTATTCGTGCTACTATCGATGGAACATTTAAAAAGTATTCCAAGATAATCGGACTTCTTTCCTCAGAAAAAACTGAGCGGATCAAAGCTAGTGAGTCCAGCGAACAACTGAAGAGCTATGTGGACGAAGGATCGCCAACGTTTACTGTGGTGGTTGGACCCAAGGGAAGTGGTAAAGAACATGTAATTGATGCAGCATTGGCAAACACATCGGTTATTTTGGATATAAACTGTGATTTGAAGGATGACGGATTAGGCAAGTTAGCTGGAGAATTGGGGTACTGGCCTGTATTTTTGTGGACAAACCGTTTCCTCAAGACAATTGAGGTTGGAATTCAGGGACTCACTGGCCAGAACGCTGGAATCACTGAGACTCTAGATGAACAGGCTGGACGAATGTTATCTACTACGACTTCTGTTCTTCGTAATATCGCTTTAAGAAACAATGTTGGTACAGGATTATCGGCAGCTTCTTACTTGGAAGCTCATCCGGACCAATTACCAGTAGTTGTTTTGAGAAACTACAGTGGAAGTGGCAAACTAAATTCAATTTTGGCTAGGTGGGCAGGAGAATTGGCCCGCCAACAAATCGCAAGAGTAGTGATAGTCACACAAGAAACCACCTTTGATAAATCATTAAACGAGGCACTTCCCAATAGAGTTTTCAAGGTAGTAGTAGTTGAAGATGCAGATCCTCAAGCTGCCAGGGAGTATGTTCTGCAGTATGGAGATCAAGTCTCGACAGATCCTGAGGCAGCTGCTAGCCTTGAACAATTCAAGGCTCTTAAGGTTGACTTTTTAGAGCCCTTAGGAGGGAGATTTACAGATTTGCAGGCATTTTCTCGTCGCCTTCTAAATGGTGAGACACCTGAGCGTGCTCTAGACAATCTTATACACTCAGCTGCCCTTGAAGTCAGTCAATTATTCTTGACTGCTCAGCATTCCTGGACAATTGAGCAAGCGTGGACACTAGTGGGGCTTTTAGCAAATTCCTCAGGATCAGAATGGCTCAGCGTACCTGGAGCAGTTTCTTCAACGACTCCTTTTGCTGGAACTGATGTTCAAAGTAGCTTAGAGGCCCTAGAATCCAGTGGTTTAGTAAGTTTGCGTAACATCGGTGGTAGAATAACTGGTGTCAAAGTCTCACGTCCACTTTTCAGAGCTGCGTTCGCAAAACTCAAGAATGACGATCTCATCAATAGTACAATGACAGCAAAATTATTACAACTTGTCATCAGTAAAGAGAATACTAAGATAAAAGAAGCTGAAGCGGAAATGATAGATCTCGCTCAAGCTATGATAGCTGGGGGAAATATTAAAGAATTAAGGAATCGACAGGATGTTGTGGCTAAAAGACTTGGTGAGGCTCAACTCAAACTTGATAGTGTTCAAAAAGAACTTAATACCGCAATGTCAACACTTTCTAGGTTTGGATGGTTTGATCCTGATTCAGAAGTGGACAGGAAGTGGCACAGTTATAACCTCCGAAGTCAATTTGAATAGTATGGTTAACTTAAAAACATGGATGAAACAACTAATAGTACATATAAATACATAATTTACAGCTTATTATTCTGAGTATAATTTACCAGCTTTAGGGCCATTCTATTCCTTATATTTGGCATACTCTGTTGATTGTATGTCAAAGGCATTCCTTTGCCTAGTCGTGTGCTGGTCTCACAAACGAAAACACCGCAGTCATACCCATTCTCTTGACACGGACTCTCTGCAACAGGCACTAATTTATAATTTGGTAGTTCTCGGTTTAATCGTTTCGCTTCATTAGCCAAGTATCCTTGGAGAACCTCTAACTCGTGTGTGCCATGCCCCGAAGGTAAAGAATCATAGTACTCTAAACGACAATCCTTGTTATTAACCACTGCTAAAGTCCAATGCACATTATTACGATTTACCGGTACAAACACTAAATCCGGAGCAAATACATTCAACTTTTTACGTATCGCCCATCGTTTTACTGCCGGGTATCCTTCTTCCATCAGACGACTAAAGAAATGAGTAGTGAAAGCCTCACAATCAGATTCAGAACTAGCTGAAGCTAAAAAGAAATCAATAACATTATCATTAAGCCACTTTCGAGGTCTTAAAGTTGCGAAATCACCATAACTGAGTTCAATACGGAACGCTGTGACCAATGCCATTGAGGGCCGTGATTGTGCTCGCTGGAAATATGCTTTCAAAATTTGTAATTGCGAATTGGATAGCGGTGGTTCAGCAGCTTTTAAAGCTTCTCTATCTCGTTTCTCTTGTTCTTCTTCCTTAATTATTCTGGCATCCAATAACTTTTGTTTCTCAGCGAGCTGAGCCCTGTAGCTATCCAGCAGCTGCAATTTTAATTGCATAACATCAGCACTAGTCCTTGGACGAAGAGATCGGATGCCCACTTTACTTATAATAAATCCATTTCTTGACAGGTCTATTTCTGAATTGTTGCTGGTGAATGAATTAGAAATCGAGGATCTCAAGGGAATGGGAGGAACCGAGACAGGATTAAGCGTAGACGAAATTGTAAGTTTCCCTCGTAAAGCATGAGATATTCGTGAAGAAAGACTCAGTTGTTGCAAGGATCTGATCTGTGGGGGGTTGATCTGTGAGGGAGTTAAGGGGCTAAAAAGGGAATTCCTCGAGAGGGAACTACGAGGTGATATTGGCCGAGATTTTTTCAACGGATTCAAAATCGAACCCCGTGTGTTATCATCCATGGAAGGCCGCTTTAACATGCAGAACAGTGCAAAGGATCCCCACTATTCGGATCACATAAATGCATATATTAGGGTTGTTAATTACTCGCGTCAAGGGTATGGGTAACCGCGTTCAGAACATTGTTTACATATATTGTTTTGATATTTTCGAAATTTTTTTTTGAAAATGGATTGGAAACCTCTGGTCATAGAATGGCTAACGGCTGCTCGAGATCAAGCTAAAGTACAAGCCTCAAAACCTAATGGCTCGAGGTACCGTCTCAACGCTATGGAACGAGCGTTAAACTCGATTGAGAATAATATCGAGGAAATACACGATATTAAAATTCTTTCTAAGCTACCATTTGTTGGTGATAAGACAGTGACAATGCTTACGACTAAAATGAAGAAGTACTGTGCTCAGACAGGAACTGATTTACCTGCCAGTATGCATCAAGATGATCCTGTATCAAAGCCTCAAGCCAAAACACTCACATCTTTACATGCAGGCCAATCTTATCCATTTGCACCTCCTCCTAATAAACCAGCTAGTCGTCGTAAATATCTGCCCAAATATGGCTCAACTCCATATTATGTCCTCACTTCGATGCGTCTTAATGAACTAATAGATGGTGCCAACTGTGGCATTGGACAGAGTGAACTAGTACGTGTTATGAAACCAAGACTTAGTGGAGTACTTGATGGTGCAGTTAGTCGTTCTTCACCAAGTATTGGTATGGCTCTTAAGACTCTTCGTGAACATGAATGTGTCTACCAGAAAAATAATCGGTTCTTCTTGGACGAAATCGGAAGAGAAATTGCCACACAATTGCTACTAGCGAGTGGTGAATGGCCGGAAGATCATTCACCAACAAAGGCAACTGCCAGCCAACATACCATATCTCCTTCAACGGGACCCGACGGCATCACAGAGATCTGGAATCCGGGAACTTTCCGGGTAAAATTAATATTGGACAACAGGGAAATAGCATCCAAGAACGATAGATCTGGCCTTGTCAACGACCTCAAGAACCTCGGTTTGGACTTGAGTGTGGAAGCCCTTTCACTGGCTGATGTCATTTGGGTAGCAGAACATAACTCCGGGCAACGAAGAGCAGTACTGGACTGGGCAGTAGAACGAAAAACTCTAGGTGATTTACGTCAGTCTATCCATGATGGTCGATATCATGACCAGAAAAAGCGACTTTTAAAGTCCACCATTCAAAATATTGTGTATCTCGTGGAGTACCCGAACAATATTGCCAATAATGAGATGTTCAAGGTGCATCGGAAAAAGTTTATGACAGCTATGTCTCAAACCATAGTTACGCCGAGGTTTCATTTAAAATTAACTAAATCACAGAATGAAACCGTACAGTATCTTGCGGCAATGACGAAGATCATTGACAACAATTATACCACCAAACCTTTGCATGTCGTGGTACCGCAAGTGGATATGTTTACGGAATCTATGGAAAAAGAAAGAGAAAAACGAGTTGGTGAGCATTTTGGTATTGATTATAGTGCATTTCAAGCAGGACTTACGAAATCGAAGCTACGCACTATTGGTGAGACTTTTCGATTAATGCTCAGGTCTATAAAGGGAATTTCGTCTGAGAAGGCCATGGCTATACAGCGAATCTATCCAACACCAGCTCATCTAAGACGCGCCTATTTGTGCCAACCAGATCGTGAAGCACGGAAAAGAATGCTATCTCGTGCCACCCAAAGCTTTGTCAAGCGACAACAAATTAAGGAAGTTTTGAGTGAAGTTATCTGTGATGTTTGGGAGCCTTAAAACTATAGGGGTAACTTTGAGGTATGCCTCTACATACATGAGTTTTCAAGGATGGTTGAGATCTCTCGGAACAGTTAGGGGAAACTGAGGGAACATAGATCATTAAAGGTAAATACTAATCTAACATATAAAATTAAGCAAAAAACTTCTGTATGCAAGATTATACACATAAAACCGCCCAGGGCAGTAACATAGTACCACTGTACTTACTTCATGCAAGGTAGTGCACTTGAAACCGCTCAGAGTGGTATAATATTACCGCTAGATCTACTTCATGTAGGATCATGCACTCGAAACCGCCCAGAGCGGTAACATGGTACCACTGTAAAAACTCTCATGCAATGCAATGCAACTAATAACTCTAAAAATCCACCCAGAGCGGTATAATATTACCGCTAGATCTACTTCGTGTAGGGGGGCCACCTAACTAGACTGAAGTTCAAGGAGATGTCAAACGCAAAACAGTCTCAACTAAAAAAGTATGTATTAAGAATATTATCTACTTCTAATTATGGAACATAAACGCATGCATCAGTATAAATTGCTAAATGAATGTAGCCAAGCCAATATTCCCCAAGTATTGCAAATTCCTCATATTCAAATACAAATCATCATAAGATCAATCTCTTTTTGCTACTTCAAACTTTAGGTTTACCCTTCACTTCATGCTCCACAATTTTATGTATGCGAATAACGGGCGGAGTCCCCGGTTTGGCAAATTGATAGCCCTTTGACCAATCATAACCGTGTGCATATGCCAGTAGTGTGCCCTGAGCATTATATGCGGCTGCTGTCACTGCATCAGGCTGAGGTTTCGACATAAGAATTCTTTGACGACTGTCCTTATCCCAGATATGTATGGCTCCATCAGCGCCAGCGGTGAGGAGGGAATTGAATTGTGGATGAAAAATACATACATTAACGGCATACACCTCTTCCACAACCTTGTTAGTGGCTCCAGAGGGTTTACGGTGGCATTTGAAAGAGAAGTTTGAAGTCGGAACAGGGGGATTTAAGTATTGAATAGAACAGCGTCCCTCCACAGATCCAATCGCAAACCCTGAACCATCAGCTTGAGCGCTAATACAGGAATTCTGGTGCTTCAATGGACTCTCAACTGTCTTGAAAATCTGCTGTGGTGCATCCAAATTAATAAGAACCGCTTGTTTCGGCGCACAACTTACTACCATAAGTCTCATTACAGAACTCACGGCATAAGCCCGTTCCGGGAGCGCCAATTGAGCTACTGGTTGATTTCCCTGAACAATATTCCAATATTTAAGTGTTCTGTCTAAACTTACTGAGGCAACCATGGGCTGTCCGACATCTACCAATACTAATCCTGTAACTGCTTGATCATGTTGACCAACCACAGCTGATTGACCACTAGCGAGATCATAGCTACGAATTGTGTTGTCAGCTCCACCACTTACTACTTTAGAGCCATCTGCCCACCAACATACCGATAGAACAGGGGCTTCATGCTGGTATACACAACGTCCTTGAGCCTCACCAGTAAGTGCCACCTCATATACCCTTACTGAGTTATCCCAAGACCCTACGGCCAAATAGTTACCAGTTGGTGACCAACTTAGACAACTGACACTATCACTGGGAGGCTGAGGTAGCTGAGGGTCCTTAATGAACTCCAACTCTTGGCTTTTACTACTCGTAGCTGTAGACCGGACAGACATATTCCCTTACCCTGGATATTTTCCTCGCCCCAAATGTAAACACTAAAAGACATGTAAAAAGACGCAAAGGAAAAGAGAATGTAGTAATAAAGAAGAGAAAAATAAATATTATGTTAGCACTAAATGTCAAAATGCACTTTTGAAAGCATTAAAGATATCATGTAGGGGTAATTAACTATTGTTATTAGTAAATAATGTGTCCTACAGTGGTGGTTAGTTGTCTAAACTTTTGAATGCTGCAATCAAAATTGAGACACCAGAATACTTAATTTTTACTCAATTGAACTTTATTCACCGTTATCTTCCCTTTCACAAAATAAGGTTCCGGTGATTGTCTTGGTACTGTCCTAGTCCTAATGGGGATCTAACCTAAATCTGGGTTCAAAGACCTCAAGCCAAAATGTTAAAATATTCACAGATCTAGAAAATTCCACTCCTCTTATGTTTCTAGATAGTAGAAATTCGGCAGACTTAGCAAATTTTTCTATTGGTAGCAATTCCCCAAGGAGTTCAGGTGCAAAAAGTAACGATGAAGTGGACAGTAACACTACTATGTATCTTTGTTTGGCATTTATAGGGATAGTGATAGTTATGTCAATTATCCATGGTGCCGCAGAAGAAATCAACAAACGCCTCTTGCGTACGAGAAATCAAGGTGAAGCCGACATTGAACTTTCGGATACAGGGGAACAAATACAAGTATCACCCACCACACAAAATGAGCTCAATGACATGTCGATTCAGGACCAAGGTTTGGAAAATGTGAGGCCGCAGACTTTATCTGCAGGCCCCTCCACTAATATGTTTGATCCAAAAGACACTCCGCCACCACCATATTCCGCATAAAGACCTTCTAAATTAGCATAAATAAACTCATGAAATACTCTATTTTCTATCGTAGGCACGAACAACACGCTCAGCTCCACCATCCGCAGCACTGAAAGCAAAACCTCGCTGCTTACGCATACGACTAACTTGCCGGACTTTTCGAATTGCTTTCTGGAACTGGTCAAGTTGAGGGCGACGATCCGAAATTTTATATTTTTGAATTTCTTGCACATAATGGTAGTATTCAGGCTTGTACATGCGCCGCCAGTATTTCCAGGCAATGTCGCGAATTAGGCACATTGCTGGTATTATGAAAATTGTTGCCCAAAACACCGCACTTGGGTACAGTGTATGGATAATTCCGCGGTTTTCTTTCCCTACACCTACTTTTGGTCCAATCTCGGCATACAGGGGGAAACCTATCAGCCATAGGGCCGCAGATCCGGGGATAGCAATAAGGGTGTAAGTGCTCCATACATTTGTAACTAGAGCTGCTTTTCCAAGCGCCGTAAATACACATGCAGTATACATGGCTCCACCCCAGGCCCAGTGATTGATAACCAGTCCATCAGAGAGAACGTTTCCAGCAGTATAGGCTGCCACAGTGAGCCAGAATATTAGGATTGAATGATAAATTCCATTCACAATCCATTCCCAGAACTGCCGAGTGTTTAAGAACGCACCTTTTTGCCCCACCCTGTATAACTGAGGGTATCTAAGTAAGAGCTGGGCACTCACAAATTGATCGAGAACACCAATTGCGAATGGAGGTAGAGCAGTACTAAACACATTGTAAAACGTAACCGTCCAAGACTCATATATTGATTCACCAGAGAACCCGTTGTAAAACACGTACCAAAACTGAGTTAAGTATAAGGCAATATTTTTGTAAAAGCTGTAGAGAATGGCTCGACTTAAACGATTATAA
The DNA here is from genome assembly GCA_030563285.1 of Starmerella khaoyaiensis. Classification (NCBI taxonomy): domain Eukaryota; kingdom Fungi; phylum Ascomycota; class Dipodascomycetes; order Dipodascales; family Trichomonascaceae; genus Starmerella; species Starmerella khaoyaiensis. The sequence goes on along the minus strand of JAKUBR010000040.1, from coordinate 13,465 downwards.
CTCCACATACCATGAACAAGCAGAAGCCTCTTGAGGTATCTGAATTGAGCAATGGCCACATCTGCACTACGAGCAGCTTGTTGACCCTCTACACCACAGATTCCTACACCAACATGTGCAGCTTGAATCATTGATACATCGTTAGCACCATCACCAATCGCCAGTAACAAATCATTAAGGTGCTGCTTCGCTAGTTTAACTACTAATGCCTTCTGAAGAGGGGATACACGACAACAAATTACGGCCTTACACATGGTACAGAGCTTGAGAAACTGAGTGGCGCATTCTAGGTCAAGTGCGTAGTTCAATGTTGACCCGTCAATTACTAATGCAAGTGACTCGATCTCCTTAGACTCTCCAGATTGATTGACTTGATCAAGAACCTCTAATTTAGCATTAATATTTCCAATAGTTGACATCAGAGATGTTTCATTGATCATAAGCAAATTCATATCTTCACTTAAAAGCTTGGAACTCATACCAATGTTTATGGCAGTTTCCTGACGATCTCCAGTGAGAACCCAGATCTTGATCCCCGCATCTTGTAAGGCTGCAATGGTTTCAGGAACGCCATCCTGTAGCTTGTCCTCGACTGCTGTAACCCCCACCAGCTCCAAATCTTTTTCAATGTCCTCAGCTACCTCAGCTAACAGTGCGCTTCTACCGTTAAGGGATGTACTAGCTTTCGTGTATGCTTGAGCCCAAACCTGATACTCAGATTCACTGATTTCGCGCTGGGCTAGAACTAAGGTTCGTAGGCCCTGACTAGCAAAGTCCTCTAAGGCAGGTGTCACCTCAAGCTCCTGGTGCTGATCAAGTAACCTGCTGAAAATAACAGTATCTGCCCCCTTGGTGAATATTCTGATTTTACCATCAGGGCATCTAAATACAGTGCTCATGCGCTTACGTGTGGAATCAAATTCACACACCTGTAACAATTCATATTCTTGTTCACCGCTATCGGTTTCAATGGTAAGTCCAGAGGGAGATCTAGCACAGAACTTAATCCCGAGGTCGGCAGCACCCTCTACTAGAGCACCCTCATCAGGACTCGATGCTTGGTACTCAATGCGACCGGAATCAGTTCTTTCTGGAATGACTGTGTGACAAGTAGCAAGAAGAGTCAGAAACTGTACATTGGCCGCTTCACTAGTAAAATCTATAGTGGAAAATTTGATATATTCACCCTGCTTTTCCTCAGGTACTTCATGAGTGAATACCTTTCCAGCAATACAGCAAGCCTTAAATTCCATAATGTTTCGAGTTAAAGTGCCGGTTTTGTCGCTAAAAATATGCTTGATTTGCCCGAGCTCTTCGACTAGGGATGAGGTACGGCACACTGCTGGTTGATCTATGGTTCTGTCATACATCTCCAAATCGCTAGATATCAGATAACCGTGCCAAAACTTGATGATATCTATAGTAACAAATAGAGAAATAGGTACCAAGTTACTGAATAGAATCCAGTATGTAAGCAAGTCATTAAAGAAGGTTTTAACTCCAGTAGTTGAATCCAAGTCAAGATACCACATGGAAGTGCGCCATTGATGAAGCTTAATAACATTACCAAGTGAAGACATCACCGAGAGAGTAATTAGAATCATAAATAGAAAAATGATTTGCAAATCCATCATATGTTCGACGGCAGTTCGTTTGATCGGGGTGGCAGTAGCGTTACGCATGAGTTTAGTTTCGTGGCCAGTAAAGACGACAATTCCATTAATCCAAGAAGTATTCCGTAGAGACGTACCTCTAAGCAGCATCTGTTCAACGCCAAGAGGGATTAACGAACGGCCACTTAACTGGAGTGTACCCTCATATGTATATAAAGAAGTATTGGGATGCTCAGAGTTTACTTGAGCGCCGATGACCTCATCTCGTAAACGGTACTCAGTGGTAAGGTGCTGTGTTTCCTTAGATGCTTGTTTGATCTTGAGGTTAGTCTCGCCATCCAAATTGGCGGTTTCAATATAACATAGTCCACTAGGTTCAGATGTACTGAGAACGACGACGTCAGCAGGTAGATACTGCTCTCTCTCGACCTTAACAACATCGCCTACCTTTACTTGAGACCAATTTACCCTTTGCCATTCGCCCAAGTGAGTCAAAACAAGAACCTGAGAGTTATTTAGCTCCTTATCACCAGCCCATCGTTTCCAATCTTCCGCTAATTCCTTAGTAGCAGATACTAATAAGACAATGGTTAGAGTACCGACCGTAGTATACCTATTGGTAGGACTAACGTTAGGTACTTGTTGAATAAGAGCGGTAGCTAAAAAGAACAGATTAGCATATTTACTGAACTGTTCAAACAAAAATTTTGGCAGAAATGTAGCCACATTATATTTAGTCGTTGACACGTAATTACTAGCAAACTGACGTGCATGCACTGAATCACACACGGCGATCCGACGGGGTTCACCGTACGCCAAGTTTTGAGAGTCACTACGACGCAAAATATATCGTCGCCACAGTCGACGAATGTCGAACCGTGATGATTCTCGGTCAGGCCCGCTACCAGGCTGATTAACTGGTGCCACGTAAGGCTGTCCTGTGTCACCATTTAATGATTCGAGTTCAACTTCATAGTCCTCAAGAGGTTCAGGCTCCACGGAGCCTAAGTATGTGCGCTGGGAGATGGCATTCGCATCAGATAATAAGTCAGGTACGTTATTTTCGCCTGCGGATGCATGATGAGTGTCCACTAGCCAGAGATCGTCCTCCGACTCAGGCATTTCCTGTGAATAAACAAGCACAGTCCAGCGTTAAGGCGTTGAATGTGGGTACGGGTGAAAACAAACACGTCCGCCGGAAATTTGACAAGATAATTTGAGAAGTAATCCTCAAATTGAGATAATCTTAAAGGGTAACGATTAAATGTAGATTACAACAGATGGACAGAAGTATCAATGAAATTAGAAATATGTAGTACATATATAATCATTGGAAAATAATTGAGCTACTGAGAAACATTAAAATTATCGTGCTATTAAGAAGCATCAAGAAAACAACCTATGATACTGTGAAGAATTGAGAATTCGGAGAACCATTCTTCACCCAAATTCATCATGGCATCCCTCCCGGGTCCCGTACCTGCCGTAGTTCAGGGTAAGGTGCTATAGGGCTTGTTATGTAAGTGAGCTTACACATCCAGTAGCCCGTTGAGATCTTCCTTGGGTGAAAAATATTCACCACGTGACGACTCAGTCTTAGAAATGTCAAGGGGATTATACCCATCCCCGCCTAAGCTACAACAACTTCATAACTATTTGGTTAACGATATCATACAAACCAGATGGCACGTCGTACTAAGAAGGTCGGAATCTCTGGTCGCTACGGTGTCCGTTACGGTGCTTCGCTCCGTCGCCAGGCCCGTAAGATCGAGCAACTTGTTCACACCCGTTATGAGGATCCTTTCAGTGGTAAGAAGAATGTCCGTCGTGTAGCTGCTGGTATCTGGTACTGCCCCTCCAGTGGTAAGACCGTTGCCGGTGGTGCTTACTCCATGACCACCTCTGCTGCTACCACTGCTCGCTCGACTATCCGTCGTCTCCGTGAGCTTGCTGATGCGTAAAAGTATTGGTCAAAACTATGTATTTATGCAATTACTGATTTAGATTATTCAAAAAAATTTAAAAAACCAGACTGTGAATTAATGAATTTATAAAATACAATGTGTCTTTTGTAGATCTATCTGGCGTGAGGTTTAGAAATATGCATAAAACTCATGCATAATAATAATAAACATGCCGTAAAATATCGTATAAATATCATTATATATATATATTTCCATATTACACCTTCTGGGCAACTTCAGCTTCCTGGTTGGCCTTCTCTGCCTTTTCTTGAGCCTTTTCTTGAGCCTCAACCTGGACCTGATTCTGGACTTGATCTTTAGCACCATGGGCCTTAGCGGAATTCAACCCCTTCACTGCTCTGACTCGTTCTAACCACCTCTTGTGGAATTCACGCTTGCATGTTTCAAAAGTGTAATCACATCTAATGACCGCTACCATATCACCATTCTTATAACTGATCTCATCCCATACTGTCTCGTCCGAATTATCTCTCATCACCAATGACCCAATATACTTAGGGTCTAAAACAGCAGATCGGACCAAGAATTGAGTGTGCCATTGCATCATATGTCCCAATGCGTCGCGTTCGCCGGTAAATCTCGAGAATGATCGATACAGCGGTTCAGCCCAGAGATCCAGCCAAATCCGTGAGCTCAAATTGTTCTTGAACAAAAAGCTATCCGTGTTGATGGTTTCGCCGTCTTGGCAGAACACCAAACTAACGTCTTCGATCCGGTTATTCTTGTATGTTTTGATGTGGGTGTTTTGGTGTCTCATAATGGGAATCTGACGCTTCATTAGCGGCTCTAATTGTTCAGGCGGCAAGACCATATTCAGCATGTCAACTTCGGCCTGCATAATGAGCGAGTTATCTGCTAAATACCAGATCCATTCCGCGTTAGGGAAGCTAACTTGAGCTTCCATGCTTAAAGCCACTCGAGACCAAGAGGTCTGGTGGTTGTAACTGTCCTCTATAAACTTTGAAAACTCCGAGACAAACTTGATCAGTACACCATATCCGTGTCTCTGTGCGTATTCAACGCGATTTTCAATTATCTTTTCCACATACTCCCTTGGGTGTTTGTTATCGTCAATAACTGTGGCAATGATCATTTTCGGAGAGTCCGCACGCTGATACTGGAAAATAACGTTCGCACTACGCTTGGAACTGGCACTATCTGGCTGCCCCATGCCTTGTTTATCGCCAGGTGCCTTTTTCACGCCTTCACGAGGTGATGCTGAGCCGCCAAAGTGAGCGGGAATAATAAAAGCACTATCACTTCTAACCAGTTGTTTAGATCCCATACTAATTCCATGAGAATTATTCTGTACTCCGCCGAGACCACCAAAAAACAACCAAACAACGAGTCCTAAGCCGATCAGCACCATGACGATCTCGCGGACAACTTCGGCACTCATTTTCTCACCGAACACATTTGAATTACGACTGAAACCAGGTTGATCATCTTCAGCGGTTACTAAACGTGGCAACGAATCGAAAACCACGCTTTTTCCACGTCTTCGGTTGCCAGCCATAATCTGGATTAGTAACGCGTTTTCGGTTCTATGAATGAAGGGAAGGATATAAGGGAAATAAATAAATGAAAGAATAGAGGAAATAAATAAATAAATAATAAATAAAGAAAATAAATAAAGAAAATAAATAAAGAAAATAAATAAAGAAAATAAATAAAGAAAATAAATAAAGAAAATAAATAAAGAAAATAAATAAAGAAAATAAATAAAGAAAATAAATAAAGAAAATAAATAAAGAGAATAAATCAATAAAGAAGTAAATTAAGGAAGAAATAATGAAAATAAGAGAAGTTAAGAAAGAAAATCAAGGAAGATGAGAAAAAATAAAGTGACATAGGAAATATGAAAAGAAATATTTTGCTCGGGACAAAATTCGTATACTTCCACAATTATTGCATTTTCTGATTGAATTCTATACTTTTTTGTTGTAGCATTTATTTGAGTCCCGCCTTCACTTGATTACCGGTTCCAGCCCCATATACACCAAATTTAATCATCACACCGTCTAATTCATAAAAGTAAAATAACCAATGTAAACAACTCTTTGTAAATTAGCGACTAAATAAAATACTTAAGCATTGAGAATACGGAGAGTGTTGGAATTTCCGAGACCAGACTTCCAGCCTTGGATAGTAACAACAGGAACACCCTTCTTCATGATATTCAATCCAACAGCCTCATCAATACCCCAGCGAATACGCTTCTCAACATCATTCTGCCAGTCCTCAATAGTAGCAGCCTTGGGCTCGGGATATACCATCGGATATACACCACGGCTAAGGTGAGCTTGGCGGGCAGCCTGCTCGTTTCTGGTGATCATGATGATAGGTACAAGAGGACGGAACTTAGAACAGAGACGTGCAGTAGTTCCAGAAGTAGACAAAACAACAATGGCACCAGCACGCTGCTCAAATGAAGCAGATACTGCAGCAATGGCAACAGTCTCGGTGGTAGAGGTAGGCAAAGCAGTAAGACCACGAATATCGTCAAAGAGGTTGCGGTAAGCAATAGTATGCTCAGCTAACAAACATGTCTGACGCATGGTAGTGACACTCTCAACGGGGTACTTGCCCTTAGCGGTCTCTCCACTCAACATAACACAGTCAGCGCCATCCAAAACAGCATTACCGACATCACTGACCTCAGCACGGGTAGGACGTGGGTTGACAGTCATAGACTCCAGCATCTGGGTGGCACAAATAACCGGCTTACCGGCCAAGTTACATTTAGCAATGAGCTGCTTCTGAACCAAGAACACTTCAGCAGCAGGAATCTCAATACCCAAGTCACCACGAGCAACCATAACACCATCAGTTTCTTTCAAAACATCATCAAAGTTACGAACACCTTGGTGGTTCTCAATTTTAGCAATGATCTTGATGTTCTTACCTTCCTCGCCAAGTACACGACGAATCTCCCTGATATCGTGACCAGAACGGATGAATGAGGCAAAGATCATATCGACATTGTTCTTTACACCAAATCGGAGATCAGCTTGGTCCTTTTCACTAAGAGCAGGCAAGTCAACATCACTACCGGGCAAGTTAACTCCCTTCTTGCTGCTGATGTTGCCACTGTTAATAGCCTCAGCACGAATGGTCTTATCGTCAACAATCTCCTTGACAACAAGCTGCAAAACACCATCATCAACAAAAATAGGGCGTCCAGGAGCAAGAACCTTGGTAATATTCTTATAATCAACGTAAAGAGTTGAGGCATCGCAGGACTCAGCGTACTTGTCATCGGTAGTAACTGTGATCGGAGATCCAATAGTGATAGGCCAGTCCTCACCTTTCTTGGTCATACCAGTACGAATTTCAGGACCCTTGGTGTCAAGAGCAATGGCTAATCCACGTCCTTTATACTCCTCGACAGACTTACGGCAATTGTCCACAACACTTTGGTGGTACTCGTAAGATCCGTGACTGAAGTTCATGCGTGCAATGTTGAGACCGGCCTTACGGAGTTCTACAAGCTTTGCAACATCGTTAGTCTTGGGTCCGATGGTACCAATGATAGAACATTTTCTCAAGTTGGGTTCAGGAGTCATTTCGGTGTCAAGCGAAATGATCCACTGCATGAGAGAGCGCGGATAATCAGATGTGGGGAACATTTTTTATTTGCGGTTGTTTTATTTGGTGGTGTTTATTTATTTGGTGATGATGGGCGCTATTAATACTGTTTTTTTTTCAAGGTGGAAAAATATGCGATTCTTTGAGGTTGGGGCAACCGCTTATCATAAGTCGCAGCCACGCACTTTGCGAGGTGAAAACCGAGAGGTTTATCGATGGAATTTGAATTAGCGCAAACGTATAGTGCATTGGAGAAAGAAGCAGAGGTAAGTACCGGTTATATTCCTAAAAATTTGTATATAAATATCAATATTAAGGGGTTTTTAGTAATTTTCTAAGTCCATTGAGAAGCTAATCGATTAGCTATCTGTGATATTCCATTGGTTAGTTGGCTCCGTAGGCACAATGGGAATCATACACGTGATATATAACTATCAAATTTTGGAGCCGCCGATTGATCCGTGAAATCCCTGCCCAGATACGAGAGGGGCATGCATTGCAGTAGGGTTGAGATGATGTATGTCCCAACGTATTTAGGACTCGTAAATTAAGCTATTGAGCCAGGAAAAGGTGTGATCAGACGGAAAATAGATACAAAATGATGGTATCAAGACGTGCTGTCAAATACAGGATATATAAGCTATTATTCTATGTAAGCCATTATCATATATTAAACTCGTACTTGTTTATGTCGTTTAAGAATATTTCAGTGCCGGAGATATGATTATTAGTTACACGATATGCATGATGGGTAGGGGCTCTCAGTAAAACTCGATAATATGAAGAAGGACAATAGCAGTAAACGAGTCAATAAATCAATTTGGGTAAAATGCTTAAGGAGGTATGTGCAAAAGATACAATTGAGCCAAGAGAATATATGAACTAGGAACTAGGAACCGGCAACTAACCGGTATAGTCAACATTTAATCATAATTTACTACAAGTAATACTAATACCGCTATCTGAATACACTAGAAAGGTTATAACCGCCAATAGTATAGTTAGATGCCGTTCGAGTACCAAGAACATCATTATCAGGTGACAAACTGACCTCACCCCCCCACTGAGTCCCTCTCCTATCAGGTGAGAACCCGGTCCCTCCATTTATATTCAGACTACGCGTTACTACTAAGCTCCCAGAATCGTTCACCCTCGCCCTGAAATATTGGAAATTTCATCCACGCACACACCTTTCCTGAACTTTCCACATAATACTACTTCAAAATGTCTACTTCTGAGCAGAGTTTCATCATGATCAAGCCTGACGGCGTCAAGCGTGGACTTGTCTCCCAGATCTTGGGTCGTTTCGAGCAGCGTGGCTACAAGCTTGTTGCTCTTAAAATGACTGAGCCCTCTGAGGAGCTTCTTCGTGAGCACTACTCTGACCTCCAGGAGAAGCCCTTCTTCCCTGGTTTGCTCAAGTACATGCGCTCTGGTCCCGTAGTTGCTACCGTTTGGGAGGGAAAGGATGTTGTCAAGACTGGCCGTGTCATTCTCGGTGCTACCAACCCCTTGGCTTCCTCCCCCGGTACTATCCGTGGTGACTTCGCCATTGATGTCGGCCGTAACGTCTGCCACGGCTCTGACTCTGTCGAGTCTGCCAAGCGCGAGATTGGTCTTTGGTTCAAGCAGGAGGAGGTCCACCGTTATGTGTCCCCTTTCGCTGATGTTATTTACGAGTAAATTTATATAATTTAGCAGTAAATAACTACAAAATTTACTTCTCATAATGTTCGTATTTTTACCTCTATTGGTCTATTCTTATAGGTTCTTAAAGTCATTATAATAGTACACAAATAAATAATTAACAAAAGCTTTTCTATCATGCTCGTTGCCAAACACTTGTCTCATCATCTTCCATTTCTGGTTTCGGTCCAAATTCGCCCTCATAAACAATAGCACCAGCCTGACCGCGTTGGTAAACAAGCATCAATTCCGGCATAGTCAGAAGTTGGGCAACGTTCGGTCGGTTTTCAGCTTGGGGACTCAACATTAAGGAGACAACCTTGTCAAGCAGACACGAATCGTTAACCAGGAAACGAGGTGCCCAATGGGGAATACTGGCTGAGCCTTGGTGGTGGCTCTGATTAGATGCTGAGCTAAGATGCGAACCAAGGTGAGATCCAGACAACATGTTGACAGCTATATCACCACTACTGAGTCTCCCAGCATCACTGAGGTCACCACTGCGTAATCGGTGCCAGTGGACACCATTATCAGGAAGAACAATGTTCGCCGCTACCTCAACCATCATTATGCCCAAACTAAAGATATCTGCTGGTTTGCCGTATTGATGTCGTTCTAACACCTCTGGTGCAATGTACTCTCGGTCACCTTCTCGCTCAAATCCTGGAGGGATTGGGATGTGGGTGGCCATGCCAAAGTCGCCGATTTTGAGATGCCCTTCGAAGGTCACAAACACATTGGCGGGCTTTAAATCTAAATGTAATATGTTTTGAGAGTGGATCGCCGCCAAGCCATGCAGAACCTCAACGAGTATTTTCCATACCCGCCATTCTTCGAGCCTAGAGACTCGGCCCTGAGCAGCTAAAAACTTGTTCAGATCACCATTTTCGCAGAATTCAGTCATAATGTAGCCAAAATTACCGGAATCCCACTGGCCAACTAGTTGAATCACATGAGAGTCATCGACATCGTCATGACCCAATTTACTGAGAATTTCAACCTCCTCAAGATACCTTGCTCGATCACGCTGACTTAAAAGGGGTTTTTTGGTTCTTTTTACCGCGAATCTTTCTTTACCTTTTACCACTACAAACACACAACTGAATTCTCCGTAGGCAGCACTCTGCACTTTATCGAATCTCGATGCCAGATGTTCATCATATAATGGGGTATCCTCCTCCTTGGGTTTAGGATGTGTGACAGGAGCAGATGCTGATGACACTAATGCGATATCTAATGGACGCACAGTGCTTGGCGTTCGTGGAGGAATATCGAAGTGAGTGCGGCCCAATGGGGTTTCTACCCGCAGTGGAGGTACCATTGGCACTGGTGGTGCTGCTTCGTCCAACGTTGCATTGTTATTGCTTGTAGCAGCAGTCGGTGCTGATGCAATATCAAGCATGTTATGGACTTTATCGGTGGATCTCAATCCGAACAATCGCAACCGTCGTCGTGGTCGGGGACTTGATTGGGATTCAGTAGAACTAGAAGCTACCATCACATCATTGCCGATCTTATCCGGTGTCTGTGGGTTGTCTTCACTCAAGGATGATGAGCCTAGTGAATTGGGAGGACTCATAGAGAATGACATAGAGTTAGTGGGATCAGCACTTTTCAGCACACAATTATCCAGTGGATGGGCTCGCGGTTTTACAACAGTACCAGGGGTAGCAGTGATGGCTTCCGAAGCCTGGCGACCAGCGCCAGTACCACTAATACCATAGCCCTGCCGTCTAAAGTGAGCCCTTTCCGTTCTTAAGTTCATATCAATGTCCATAGCAAAATCTAAGTCCATATCCATATCTATAGCGGTATCATCTTCAACGTCCATACTCAACCCCAGGTCTTTTGTCAGTGGAGTCGATGTATGCATAGCTAGGGATGATCCCGGAAGATATTTATGTCGTGTTGGTGTCTCTGGCATCTCTGAGTCCTCGCTATTTGCAGGAGCAGTCACAGGAGCAAATTGAGTTATGCTAAATCGTTGTAAGCGGTCAACCGGGGTGTTAGAAATTCCCTTGCTTATATTTTCCGTCAGTTCCTCATGTCCAGACCGAGAAATCGAAGATCCTCGACTCCTACCGGATCTTGCACCTTGAAATGGGGAACCCGAATCAATCGGGAGAATGCTACTGGTATCGGCGCCGCCTAAGGAGCGCTTCACTGGAGTTTCGGGGACACGAGGTTTAGGAGTTTGTGGTGCGTTCCGTTTAGATTGTAGCCCCGAGGACGTGAATGCAGTTTGAACTGGTCTTGCTTCTTTAAATGAAAAATCTGCCGCGATTGTGGTACTTGTGTTGGGGGCGGAATTGAGTCTTCGATCCATCAAACTGTTACTATCTAGTCTTCCCAGACTCCGATCAATTGAATCCGACATATTTGTATGCTGTCTTTTCGATTCTTGTGAAGGTGAGATCTGCATAGTTCTACTGGATCGCGCCAAGAAGCCTGATTGCTTGATTGGTTTGGTATTACTGAAGGGATGTGGTCTCTTGAGTGATGTAGAATTTGAATGCTGTCGCGTACTTTCCTGCGCGTCAGGTGTATTTATTAAACTCATACTTTGTGACAAACTACTAGGAGATTGTACCAATGAAGGCAAACTAGGTTCTTCATGATTAAGACTGTCCTCATGACCAGGGTCGATCTTAAGATTAAATAGGCCCATTGAACGCCTTAACCCAGGAGATTTTCCACCACCAATTGAATTCTCATTGACAGTTTCTTTGGTAGGGAATGGCATAGACTGAATATTCGAATCAGCGTCATTAGTTTCATCTAAAATCTGTAGACCTCGTTGTGACCGTAACTTGGATCGAGACGAGGGAAAACTGGACTCTTTAAAGAAAGAATCCATTTAAAATTTTAGTGAGAAGTTCGAGGTAACAATTGAACCTCACTTAATTGTGGCTTGCGACGCGCCGATTCTAAAATATTGTGTTGTGTTGTGGTGAGGTCTTTGGCGTTTTCGATCTAAAAAAGACGCGTTCGTGACTAACGCTGTACGCACAGATTTCAAGCACGTGACTTATTTGGGTTGGGTTGGGAGGTTGTGTGTGTGTGCGAGGATTGTGGAGGTCGATGCCGTTCATTTAAAGTAAAAAGGGTTCCATGTGGGTAAGAAGACAGATTCCTGGTCTCACTTTGCCCTACCCTGCTAATATCTATGATTATGTTGGAACCACAAACAAAATATATCCATAAAATTGGGAAAATCAGCTCGGAGAAGGCCAGAATTGAGAGACAGATGCTTGAAAAACCTACGAATAAATAAATTCGTGCGGTAAAACGAAAAAAATCTGATAAAGAGCCGAGTTTATCTTGTATTTTTAATGAAGTTTGCCAATAATAGTCGCTATATCTACGATATGAGACATGCAGGAAACCCTTCGGAATGCCACACAAGCCTAGAAAAATAATCAACAAACCTGGTACCTGTAGGGACTCAATTTAATAATAATGTCTTAGACATTGAAACGTGTATAGGCTACCTTCCCTTAATCAAAAAACATCATTCTAACATCGCATTTTCCAACAAGAAACTAACGGCGCATGCTTATATGTTGCGTCACTTAAGACTTCCCTGCTTTCAAGTGATTATATATTGTGCGTCAAGTGCTAATGTGGAGGTTAACCCTGATCAAGGGACACGAGGCAAGGGTTAATTTAAGCTGTAGATTCCTGATTTGGAACATTGAGTGGTGGGAGAAACCTGCATGGCCAAGTGAGGCGGAATGTTGATTTCTAGAATATACAAATCTGTAGAAAGAAACAATTTTAGGTGTTTATTGAAAAGGGAATACAGCTGTTGTTGATCTTTAAGATCGATAGTTCTCTCTGGGTGGTAGACTAACAGCCGAGGCTAGTGAATCATCAACCATGTCTACTTACATACCGTATTTCAATTACCGTAATAGTCATAAGCCGAGAGACCTAGAACAAAAATAATGAAAAAATAAAAACTTTGAAAAATAATAAATTATATTGTCTGGTAGAATTGAAGAATACTTTCTTAACTATTAATTTACTTTTCTATCTATAATTGATGATACAAACCTGGATCCAGAATGCCAGTTTGAAAAAGAACGCATCAGAAAGTCACACTGCTTACCTCCAAGAATTTGAAAAAGAACAAGATGTAGATCCATACATCGTCAATTGGTCATCTTCTGATCCAAGAAATCCTCAAAAATGGTCCATTGCTAAAAAATGCTTTATTACTCTACAGGTAGCTTCAATTTGTAGTTAGTATGGCCGGAAGCATCAATTCTGGATCAGATGAGTTTGCATCCAAAACATTTGGTGTTTCACTTGAGGTAATGGCACTGAAAACAGCCGTATTCTTGGTGGGGTTCGGTTTGAGTGCCCCCGCCATGTGGCCGGAGCTTCACGGAAGACTGCCTCTTGCTTTGATCGGCTTCAGATCCGGTGGCTTTTTATTCAATGCATGCTTATAAACAAACACAGGTAAGGGTTATATATTCCGTGAATACAGTATAAATACACTCTATGTTTTGAAATATCTAACTAAACTTTAGAAAAATATTTAGATAGATGCCCTTTACTGTCAACTCTTACGCTGCCCACTCTAAC
>JAKUBR010000039.1:0-50603 GCA_030563285.1 Starmerella khaoyaiensis | reverse complement strand
CAGGTCTTTCTAATGGAGATGCGAACTGGGATCCCCGTCCTTGGGTCGTCGAGTTTCATAATTTTGGGTTTCACAACCATCAGGGAGGATGGTTGCCCGTGTCCCCACACCCCCAATTTTATGTACTTGGCGAACTCAGGGAAGCCCTGGGGCGAACGAACATAGTAGAAATAAGAAGATTATCCTTTGTTCTTCTACTAATATATAGGTGCAAAGAAAGAACGGTGTGAAACATACACACCCAAAGTCGAACCAATCCATGAGAAATTTAATCGAGAACTAATAGAATTCCACTAAGACTACAATTGAATTCGTATCGAAAACAACAGAATTCTACTCAATCTCCAATTGAATTCGTATCGAAAACAACAGAATTCTACTCAAACTTCAACTGAATTCTTCTCGAGTCCTAGTACAAAATCCATGGAAATTCAAAATCGAATCCTGATCTCTGAAATGTTACGAACCTAATCGAACCTCAGTAAGAGGCCCAATCAGATCCTATTCGAAACCCAATCTAGACTTTCATTTGTTCTTTCACATATCAACAGCACCACTACTATAGTTCCATATAACCGTCACATATAGTGACGAGTTAAGCCCGATACACAGTTTCCTTAGCAGAACGAAATTATTGCACAACCTCCCATCTTCCTCAACTACCGTGCACCTCACTTCATTTTCGTTCTGCAGAACAAGGTGCTTCACATAACCTACACCGTGAAGTAAGCATAAGAAAGCGACGACTGTGTATCCTCATTCATATGTGTCTAGCCATTTACTGACTTCTGCAGCTGGGTCAAGGTCTACCTACTGAGTCCTGTTCTTTAGCTAGCCTCTTTTGGGTTAGCTGGGGTGAGTATGTATTGTGTAGAGTATATAGTCTTAAAAGGACAACTGCTGGCTGCCAACGGGCACAGGTAGCCATTGGGTCCATAGTGCATGCACGGCAGCATAACAAAAAAAGTACCCATAACACTTAAAATTATATAAATAATACCTCATGGGCTATACTCCAAGTGGCGGGACTGTAGCTCATGGGAAGGCAGGTGGTACCTTGGAGGCTACAAATCTCCTAGTTGAACACTTGAAAATCAAAATTGGGGGATACCTACGGTCACCTTGATTCATTTTCTCGTGATAACTGGAAATTTGCTCCGGTCTACTGGGAATTTACATTGGATGGGGTACCTACGGTCTCTTTGATGTATATTCATAGTAGATTCCCAAGATAGTCACTGGTAATACAAGCTCGGGGGACCCATACGGTCTCTTCAATGTATTGTGGTGATATATTGCGGATTGTACTACTGTAAATACACTTGGAGGGGTACCTACGGTCTCTCTGATGTATATTCATAGTAGATTCCCAAGATAATCACTAGTGATACAGGCTTTGGGGGACCCTCACACGCTCCCGACTGTATTGTTGTTTTATCTTGCGAATTGTACTACTGTAAATACACTTAGAGGGGGTAACCTACGGCCTGTGAACCATATCACTGTATAACATTATGACGAAAATACGGTCGCCTAAGTGCATTTTTAATAAATTGGTTTGAAATGCATAATGAGGGGCCCAACTGCCCGTTCTCTGTTTCATATGTGGATATCGTGGAAATTACCACTGTTCTACGTATAGATTCATAACTCATAATAATTTATTTCATTAAGTTTACTCATTATCCTGATCAACCAATAACTCTGTTGCACGATTGATCAATGATTCACCTTCTTCCTCAACCTCTGATTTCATCAATTTTTGTTCATGGTATATGCTTTTCAATACCATCAACATAACTACCACCCAGTACAAGTTATAAGAGATAACCGAGCCGTAGGTAGCCGTATTTTGCCAACCTAACAATGCACTGAATATCATGAACGGTCCATCTGTTTCGGGATTGCAGCAGTCTAAATGCCAGACAGTATTGGAAATATCGTAAGAACCTGGCCCAGATCCATTCTCACTAATATCAATGCCTACCTTAGAAATGAATCTATGCATTTCATAGAACCATACTCCTCGGGACATCAAGCCAGCAGCAACCAAATAAAGGAAACAAGTAGAGCCCAAAATGAATCTTCGAATGGAAACATGTCCTGTTCCGTAAGTATACATAGCATAGCCTACCAAGGATCCCAATGCTAAGGCGGAAATCACCGCTAACGGAATACTACTAGCCGGGGCAGAAATGCCTAAACCGCCTAAGAATGCCACTGCTTCAAGACCCTCACGGAGAGTGGTAATGAATGGAAGCAAAAACATGGCATACTTACGGGACAGCAAACGGAATTTGGACTTCACATCATGAATGGAATCTGTTTTCTGATCAATGATGATTTTAGCCAGCTTCAGACGCCACTTTTCTTGCATTTTGTTCATTCTTAACATAGAACGTCCCATAATAGTGATCATAACAGAGGCCAATATGCAAAAAAACGCCTCCCAAAGTTTTTCCGTACGGTCCCACAAATTGGTTCCCAGAGAATAAAAAACACCAATGAAGAGTCCACCAATCACCATACATACAATAATACCTGAGACAGAACCAATCCAAACCTGTTTTCTGAGTTTAGAATATATTTTAAGGTTCTCTGGAGAGGAGTGTTGAGTATCAACAAATGCACGCTTCAAAAACGACAGTAATACACTCATGATAATGGCGGATTCTAGAACCTCACGGAACACCAAGAAAAAAACTTGTACGCTGAAAAGTTCCGCGAATGTCATCAAATTATGGGAAAAGTACGAATATGTTTTCAGTGAAGGATTGAATTGATAAGTCAGCGGTTATCAGATCCATCAGTCAGACTGGCACGTGAAGATACTCTCAAATGAGCGCATGTGAAATTTCAACGAAATTTCATCAAAAAGTATATGATTAGAATTATAATATTTTAATTTATTAAGCCTTGTTTTTGCGACGCAGCTTAGATGCTAAATGTTTCAGAGACTCACCAGAATCTCGTTCTAAATTATCATCGAGCTGTTTCCGCTTGAACTTACCGAATCTTGTATTTTCATTCTCAATATTAGAGTCCTGTCGCTTTCGTCGTTCTTCAATAATCTTCTCCATACCCTTGGTCTTCTTAAATTGAGGCAAAGTCGAGTCAATTGCAAAGTCAGGATCCTCATAGAGAGCTTGGAAACGTGGATCGGCCGTATCGAAATCTTTCTCAGCTTCTTCCATGGCCTTCTTCTTGGTGGCTCGCTTCGTCATTTTCTTATCAGACTTCTTGTTGTCGTTATTATTATCGGGTTTAACCGGGGCACCATTGTAATCATCATCCATCGCCAGTAACTCCAGCTCAGCAGAGTTAGCTTCATCTTGTTTCGAGGCTTCGGCAGCTTCTGCAGCCTTACGTGCTTTGTAATTTTCTTGGCGACGTAATCGGCGTTGCTTTTCTTTAAGTTTATATTGCTCAATAGTAGAAAGATTCTCTTCAGGTCTTGAGGTTTCGTCATTTGTACCACCAATAACTTCAAGTTTGGCTTCTTTACCTTCCAATACGGGGTTGAACGTGATTTCCACGGCGTCTTCATCATCTTCATCATCTTTACCATTGATGTTGTCAGTCTTCTTACCAGCAGAAGATCCCTCACCAATAAGTGCACGGTATCGATCAGCCATACTCTCACCATCATTATCGCTCTCACTATCACTGGCAAGATATGCTTTAAGATCCTCATCTTCAATATCATGTCGTCCAAATGCTTTCTGAGTTAGTCTTGATCGTTCCTTCGGCATTTCATCCCACGTAAGCTTTACCTTGGAATGCTGTAATGCATCAGTAGAAAAATTAGTTGGTTGATAGTTTGATGGCAGTTTCGTGCATTCATCACGCGGCTTATCTTGAGAGAATTCAACCTCATCAGGAATGAATCTCAAATCAAAAAAGTTTGCGGTGCTTTCATATTCTGTACCATCACAATTAGAATAAATTTGCGATGCTGTGGCTACAGAATCACAGTCTATAACAGCATAATAATACTGCAGCCTTTGGAGTTGATACTTACGCAATTTAGAACTGCTATAATCTTGATCATCATCATAATCGTCAGATATCTTTCCATTATTTTTTTTAGTAGTAGTAGTAGTAGTAGTCTTAGTTTCGGGGAAGAGCTCTTGAGCAGGGCCATTCAGATCCTCCAAAGCCATCTGCTTTTTACCAAATTCACTAGGATAAATCTTAACCGAAACAATCCGGCTAGTTTTGGGAATGAAGCTAGAAAATGTAGCCATTAAATCGGTAGAATTCACGTTGTCCCAATCAAGATTTACTACCGCAATGCGATGGCTTTCATCTCCACTAGGAACCTTCTCACCAGCAGAACGAACATTTTCATACTCATCTGCTACTTCATCAGCTTCACTTGATTCTGATTCTGATTCTGAATCTTCACTTGAATCCAAGTCACTATCATCAGATGAACTGTCCAATCCCTCACCTCGCATCAGTTCCCTCATAGATCGTTTGGGTTTAGATGTGGCAGTTTCTTCAGTATTATCACTTTCTTCATCACTTTCCTTGTCACTTTTTACACCGTTCTCGACATCACTGCTGTCTTTTTTCTGATCCTCCTCTTCGTCAAAGTTATAATATCTACTCAATTCCTTCTTAGCATCTTTCTTTTTGATCTTACGACCATACTTATCAATATGAGCTTTTTCAGTGAATCTTTCATCATTTTGAAGGATATCTTTGAATCGAGAATCTACATCTCCACGAATTGACTTCTTTTTAGGAAGCTGAAATCTAGGATCCGTTTGAAAGGCTGAAAAACGAGAGTCTCCTTTTACCATTTAGCCTATCAATTGTATGTTTAATTGATGGTCTATTTCTTTTTTCACTTTGTTTATTCTGCGATTTTTTTTGTTGAGGAATGAAATTTTATGATCGACAGCATTTGACCGTATGTCGATGGTGTTGAATGCTCGAGATGAGCGGTTACATGGTAATGGCATCATCTAAATTTCCTGAACGAAGAAGATCACGTTTCGCAGCACCTCCGTACCCTATGCATTTTGCGTGGAAAGCCAAACCGGAAAGCAACGATGTCTGCCCATAATTATTAATATAGTCTCTCAGGGCGATCCGGGGGTTTTCCCACCCAGTGTGATTCCTAATCTGGTATTTACACCCGTTAGAAACACACATAATCTGTTCCACTTCAATAATCAGTTCACTGCATAAGCTAAGCCATAATATATTCTCTGACCTCTTAGAGTCGATATTGCGCGTAAAACTACGATCCTTCGGAAGTTTCTACTGCTCCATAATCACCCCTAACATCGACCTGTATTTTTTATAGCGCTGGTGAAATAATTACATGACAGATCAGAAACAAGGTAAGGGTAATGCATTAGGGTAATCTCTGGGGCCAACGGGCTATCGGCTGGAACGAAGGGAGTTTATGATGAGGCCGACCTCTGGAAGGTTGATCAGACGGGTAGCTAAGCCCACAAGTCCCAAAGTTTTGGATATTCAACTAAGTTGCATGTAGATTCAATGTAACACTATCTTCTACTTCAAAAAATAACCCTTATTTTATAGATCTATTCTTAGCTACAATAGATTTAAGGTGATGTAATTGGGAGGACCACACACGATTACGGGGTTTTTTGTATGTAATATAAACTAGTTCGGCCGCTTTGACCTTGTCTTAATATAATGAATACGTGAAACGATCGGATCTAAAGTAATAGTTTAATTAATGTCTCAGCGCCCTTCTCTTTATTTTCTGTTCCACTTGTCCTGCAGATCATTTCTCCATAATATTTCGCATCCCTAGCGGGACCTTTCAACGGAAGACTGCATTGTGATTATGAAATCTTGAGATGACACGTGACTTATCTCGCAGGGTGACGACAACCCATTACTGGTACTTTCCGATCCACACAGACTGACTGGCCGTGTGTGGATCCACTTGAATTAGCACAATAAAAATATTGACAGCTGCCAACAATAACAGTTGATAATAATAAAAAATCACCATATCCGTGTTAAGGTTCAAAGACTAGATTTTTCTGAAAGCTTAATTTGATATTAAAGGAATTATATCCGTTTGAAAATCAGATCAAAGCCCCAATTTCTGTGTTTCTCAGATCGAATAAAAGTCTACGAGATCCAAGTTTCATCCAAAAAGATCAAAAGAAGATCCAAGCGGTCCTAAAGGTCGTAGTAAAAGAAAGTAACTCTAAACGGCCTCCCAACCGCCTGTAGAGACTCCACCTAAAATCCCTAGAGTCAAAAGGTTCATAATAAGGATAACTACCGTATTAATCTGTTGTGACAATTATTTCTTTTGTCTCTTATTTCTTCTTGATTTTCTGTTTAACTCTCTTCCGTTTCTTTATAGTTGATTTATGTCATTGTTTTGAAATCGTTGAATTGATATTATTTTCTTACGTTTTTCTTGTTTTACTTTTCTACACCGTTTCTTCTTTTATCTTCTTTGAGCTTTTGATATGGAATTCACAACATGGCCCGACTCTGGTCAGCCTCACATATCAGGGAAAACTCCTCATGAAGATGATTCTCAGTTCGATTCAGAAAAGCTCGAGAATGACCCTTTCTCGGGGGAAAATTCGCCAGTCTTCAATGGAGAATTCGATGATTTTAAAATTTCTGCCCAGAATTCGGAGTGGATTAATAACGAAACCTCTGTTCATATTAGCCACCCTGAAGAGGATACTACACAATTCTCAAACTGGGATGATGATATAAACGGCACTTTCATGTCTACCAACGATGCCGTTGTTCCAGCTTATTTGGAAAATCAAGGACGGCACAAGCGTGAGATGAGTGATGCATTTACTATGCGACACCAGCTTGTCACTGATTCTTTGAATGACGACTTCGAGAGTGAAAATTCTCCGATAATGCAAACTCCAGTTCGCAATAATGGTAACATCAACTCTATGGATAGGTTTGTGGTTAATGATTCCCCGTCGTATTTGAATGGACTCGAGAGCCCCATGGAAAGTTCTCTGTTAACAAGCCCCTATCTGGCATACCAGCCCTTCCCGGCAGTACCCAATTCTAATTCTTCTGTTCCTAATAACAATATCGCAGCGGTTACTACTCCCACCCAGGTACGTAAAAAGGCTACAGTGATGCCGTCGCGATCGAGAAGGGCTTCTTCTTCGGCCTCTCAAGTTTCTACCCCAGTACTTATGGATATACCTGAGCAGCTGGGTGAAAACTTACCACAAACTCCACGCACGCGAACCCCGGGCGTAAGTAAATCTAAACACAAGAAATCATTATCCTCTGTGACTACACCTATGACTCCATCAACGGTAAAGTCCTCGGATATAAAGAACACTACAGTCCCTGATTTACGAGCTCCTACTGAAGATGATAAAGAGAGCGCTGAAAACGATGACAATAAACCAGATTTATCCACACCGGTGCGGCAAGGTTCAAAATCCAGTGGGGCAAATTCAAATAATGCTACTCCTAAATCTGAGACACGTAAGGATGGACGACGGCGCATTGGCAAGGAGCAGATTGAGAAACTAGAAGCGGCATTCCATATAAATCCTCGTCCCGAACGAGAAGACAGAATGAGAATATCGAACGATACAGGATTGGAACAGCGAACCGTACAAATTTGGTTCCAGAATCGCCGCGCTAAGGTAAGATCTATGAAAATGCCACCTTCGAATGCTGATGTGAATGCTGAATCTTTTAGTTTTCATAGCACTGCAGCTGCGGCCGCCAGTAATGCCATTTCAGGCTATCCTCCATATAAAATGGGACTCTCTCCGAGCTACGAAAGGCTTTCTTGGGCTCCAAATCAGCAGCTCCCGTGGAGGCATATGTCGACAGGGGACAGTTCCGTGAGTTCAGGGTCTTCTATGGGTTCAGGTGGGTCTATTCCTGCCATGAATGAGTTCATGGCAAATAACAATAGCGGAAACCAAAATTTTCAAAACATTCAAAAGCAAGGTCTAGATCAGACAAGATGGCAAAATATAAATCTGGGTTCCCCAGCTCAAAACATGGGAGGATACCACCAGCAAATTCCCAAGAATGGTATTCCCCCTCAATACCAGCAACAATGGCAAATGCAGCAGCAGATGCAGCAGATGCAGCAACAAATGCAGCAACAAATGCAGCAGATGCAGACGCAATCCAGTCCAAACCTTGCATATATGAATCAGCAACGTATGGCTATGATAGATGCTCAAGATGAGTTTGATATGGAGTCACTTCAGCATGGTAACCAGATTCAGTTTGGGTCGAGGTCAAATTCCATGGCCTCACTTAACTCATTGAGTTCAGTTATGTCCCAAGGTCCGTTGGTGGACCGCGGTGCCTATAGTCCTGGGATAAAGAGTCTGCAGAACTCACCAGAATCAACGTCACCAATCTCCTGGCCCTCGAAATTCGGCAGAAGTCAGTCTGCCGTCTCGTTAACTGGACAAAACGAGTGGGGAGTGGCACCACCCTGCAATGGTATGATGTTTAATCAAACCCCTGGTGATGCCAAGAGGCGAAGATCTATGTATGGAAACGCTGTACCCAATTGGGGCCGTTACTCCGATGGTGAGAACTCGTCAAACATGAATATGAATACTAATATGGCCATGAACATGAACATGAACATGAACATGATGAATATGAACATGAATATGATGAACGCAAACACAAATATGAATACAGACATGAACACAGCCTACCCACGTCTTGGGATCAATGGCACAGCTCTGGGTGGATCTGCAGCTACTTCTGCGGCTGCGGCTGCATTGAGATCGCGAAGTCGTAGTACATCTCAACAACAACAACAACAACAGCAACGTGAGAAACCCAAAACTCGATCCAGACAGCCATCTATTCGCTTACAACTTGATGAATCTAACAATGCTGCTCAGCTTGTTGTGGTCAATGATACTCACGATGGTCATACAGGTAACAATCACCAAGAGTCTATGCCGGTCACACAATTTACTCCCCGAAGACAGGGTTTCCAACGTGAACTTTCGCCGGGACGCGCTGAACACGCTGCCGAGAAATTAGTGGCGGAAAGAGCTGCCGCAAACTCAATGAACCAGCGTGGATATAAATGATCAAGTCAATAAATGAAATAGTCCGTACATAATTACTTATATTTACTTATTTTTTCCCTCTTTTTTTTTTTCTTCTAACTGGTCCTCCATTGACTAGGCCGTTCACGGCGGTCTCCTTGCCCCTATTGTTCCGAGGTCGACCGATCTAGTCTGCGTGCTTATCTTATCGTGCATAAGAATCACGTGATAAGATAACATGTTAATGACACTGCCCTACAGCGGCACTTCTCACTACCCTCTGGATTGTCGTAAGAGCTTTTAGCGAGCTCGTCAATGTTCGTCGTTCCGGTAAGAATAATGGAGTCAAGAATAGGAGCAAGGTCTTGTGATGCGCAAATAAATCTTCAAAAAACTCAAACAAGATTTCAAAAAATTAGTAATTATAAAGATAGAGATAAAAAAATATTGAACTAATTAGTTTAAGTTATCCTGCTTTTTCTCAGTCTGACCTGACTGACGTTATTTCGTGTTTTACCGTGATGTCGACTTTTTAGTGAATCACAAAATATTGTCCTGGGGGGGGGGGGGTTCCTCTCGCCTTTCGCGAAGGCTTGTTACGTCACCCAAGAGGACGCCAAGCGGTTGGATGACTAATGATCGTGTGGTTGGGGTAAGCTGGGACATCGGACAAGGTATATATACCACTGAACGAACCACAAAAAGAAACGACCTAGCAATAAATAAACAAGCACAAAATGGCTATCACCAAAGTTCACTCTCGCTACATTTATGATTCTCGTGGAAACCCTACTGTTGAGGTTGAGTTGACCACCGACAAGGGTACCTTCCGTGCCGCTGTTCCTTCCGGTGCTTCAACTGGTACTCTTGAGGCCAATGAGCTCCGTGACAAGGATACCTCCAAGTGGGGTGGAAAGGGTGTTTTGACTGCTGTTGCCAACGTCAACAACGTCATTTCCCCGGCTCTCATTAAGGCTGACATTGACGTCAAGGATCAGCGTGCAATTGACGATTTCCTTCTTAAGTTGGACGGCACTGATAACAAGACTAAGCTTGGTGCTAACGCTATCCTTGGTGTTAGTTTGGCCGCTGCCCGTGCTGGTGCTGCTGAAGCTGGTGTTCCTCTTTACGAGCACATCCGTAAGTTGAGTGGAACCAAGGAGCCCTACGTTCTTCCTGTTCCCTTCCAGAATGTTGTCAACGGTGGTGAGCATGCTGGTGGTAACTTGGCCATTCAGGAATTCATGATCGCTCCCCTTGACTTCCCCTCCTTCAGCGAGGCCCTTCGTGCTGGTAGCGAGATTTACCACATCCTCAAGAAGGATGCTGCCAAGAAGTACGGCTCGAGTGCTGGCAACGTTGGTGACGAGGGTGGAATTGCTCCCGATTTGAACACTGCTGAGGAGGCTCTTGACCTTATCACTGATGCCATTGACAAGGCTGGGTACACTGGTAAGGTTAAGATCGCTATTGATGCTGCCTCCAGTGAGTTCTACAAGGACGGCAAGTACGACCTTGAGTTCAAGAACGAGAAGTCTGATGGCTCTAAGAAACTTGGCTACAAGGAGTTTGCCGCTTACTACGGTGAGCTCATCAAGAAGTACCCCATCGTCTCTCTTGAGGACCCCTTCGCTGAGGCTGACTGGGAGGCCTGGCAGCATTTCTTCGAGGTTAACGGCAGCCACCTCCAGATTGTTGGTGATGATTTGACCGTTACCAACAAGCGTCTTGTGACCGAGGCTATCGAGAAGAAGGCTGCTAATGCTCTTCTTCTTAAGGTTAACCAGATTGGCTCCGTTACTGAGTCAATTGATGCTGCTAACCTTGCCTACAGTGCTGGTTGGGGTGTTATGACTTCTCACCGTTCTGGTGAGACTGAGGACACTTTCATTGCTGACTTGGCTGTTGGTCTCCGTAGTGCCCAGATTAAGACTGGTGCTCCTGCCCGTTCTGAGCGTTTGGCTAAGCTTAATCAGATCCTTCGTATCGAGGAGGAGCTTGGTGATAAGGCTGTTTACGCTGGTCTTAACTTCCGTAAGTCTGCTGCTCTTTAAACCCGATTTAGTGCTAATTGTACCTAATCTGTAAATAACAACCTTTCAAAAAATAATCATACTTTATATATATACATGGTAATGCTAATGGACCTCTAGGTCAACTGCACATAAAAATGAGTAGAAATGAGACAGGAAAAATAAACCATCTCATGTACCAACTAAAGAAATAACTTAATGGACTTATTTATTCATATGTATTATTTAACTTAGAGCTTGCCCTGCAACTCAGTATTTGTCTTTACGTCGGGGTAAAGCAAAGTTGTAAGGAAATCAGAGAATTTCTTGTCAGTGATTTCGGGCGCCAGCGCCTTAGCAGCTTCATCGAATCTACCAGGGCCATTACTATTCTTCTTAATCTTCGCGGCCTCCTCATCAAGCAACTGCAGCATGTAATCAGCAGTTACCTTCTTACCTTCGAAAGTAGTAGCACCATGCTTAACCCACGTATTCAGTAGCACTCTTGAGACTTCAGCAGTGGCAGCATCTTCCATGAGATAATTGATCGCTACCGATCCGAGACCACGCAGCCAAGCCTCCATGTAAGATAAAGCAATGAACAAACTCTTACGAATTCCAGCCTCGGTCACGCGACCACCGGGAATAAGTGGATTGATGAGATCCTTCGCAGTCACCTTGACGCCTTCATTACGTTTGAAGATCTGGTTAGGACCAGGCATATGCTCATTGAAGACCTTGAGAGCAATGTCAGCCAATACAGGGTGAGCTACCCAAGTTCCGTCGTGTCCAGCGGTAACCTCACGCAACTTATCAGCAACGACTCCCTTCATAGCAACTTCATTAGCCTTTAGATCATCCTTAATGGGAATCTGTGCGGCCATGCCACCCATAGCGTGCACACCACGCTTGTGACAGGTCTGGATTAGCAAGCGTACGTAAGAGGTCATGAAGGGAACCTTCATGGTGACATCATCACGGTCCGGTAATAAGAATTGAGGATGATTACGGAATTTCTTACCAAATGAGAAGATATAGTCCCAGCGACCGCAGTTGAGACCGGAGGAGTGGTCTCGAAGTTCATAAATGATCTCATCCATCTCAAATACCGCCAGAATAGTCTCGATAAGGACCGTAGCACGAATAGTTCCTCGAGGGATTCCTATCCAATCCTGAGCAACGTTGAAAATATCATTCCAAAGACGAGCTTCCAAATGAGACTCCATCTTAGGAAGGTAAAAGTAAGGACCACGGCCACGAGCAATAAGCTCCTTAGCGTTGTGGAAGAAGAACAATCCAAAGTCAAAGATACCACCAGAAATAGGCTCACCATCAACCAAGAAATGTTCTTCATTCAAGTGCCAGCCACGTGCACGAACAATCAAAGTAGGTAAGTCTTTCTTGTCCAGCTTACTGCGATCAGTATTTAGGGCGTAAGACTTACTACCAATCTGAAGGGAGATGTTCTGACGAACAGCATCATAAAGATTTACTTGACCCTCAACCATGTTCGACCATGTCGGAGTGCTGGAGTCTTCGAAATCAGACATATAAGTGTAAACATTGGAGTTCAAAGCATTGATTACCATCTTACGATCAGTAGGACCAGTGATCTCCACACGACGATCCTCGAGACCAGGAGCTAAAGAAGGACCTTGCCAGTGAGGATCATTACGAATGTGAGCAGTTTCCGGTAGGAAATCAGGGAACTCTCCGTTATCAATGCGAATTTGGCGAGCATCACGGGCCGCCAGCAATTCAAGACGGCGTTTATCGAACAAGCGATGAAGAGTAGCAATAAAAGCCAGTGCTTCGGCAGTGAAGATCTTGGATGATGCAGTGCTGGAGATCTTACCGAATTTAACGCCCTCAAGACTCTGAGAAGTAGGAGAAACCATTGTAAAAAGTAACTTTAGAAATGTCCGCTTGGTTTATTATTATCTGTATGAGGTAGATTTATAGCAATTGATATCTTTCAGTTGAAATTTGAATTGAAATAAACTCGATGTCACTTTTGATGAGCAGTAGAACTATTTGAGGACGGATCCTGATGGTTATATAGCTTCCTAATATGTGCCCTGCCCCACATTCGTTAGCCGAGTATAAATGCATACACCTAGCCCTGACTTGGTGCGATTGTGGCCGGGGTTTCGTTATCCGCGGGAGTTAAAACAGTGAGCTGAGGAGATGAAATGGAGATATTCACAATAAGTAAAGTTCGGGCTATTCAATATTATTTATTAATAGAGATTTAAATAAATTATTTTCTGTGATTAATTATGTTTGTTCATCGTGGTTTGCGGCGTGGTAAGTTAATGAGGAAGTTAGCTTCATGCGAAATTCGGCCTCGGAGTTGGGGGAAAGGGCAAGATATCGTGTTTGACTCGGGGCTGGGTGACGACCAGAGTCAAGAGGTGGCACCAAAACCGAGTCAGTCTAAACCGCTAGATGTTAATCACGTGCTTACATATGTACCATGACCATGACCATGACCATGATCACCACCACCACCAACCTTAACCTACCCCCAGCTCAAAGGGTTAACCAGTGATCTGTGTGCGAGGACCAGCACTGCACGTTTCGAGTAACATTCGCAATGATTCACTGTGTTCTTATATTAAATACTATGGGACAACCTCGTCTGGTTAAATTCTATACGCCCCTTGAAATGCAGTCCCAGCAGAAACTTATAAAACAAGTCAATTCATTGCTTTCCCAGCGAACAACTGAACAATCAAATTTTCTGATGCTTCCTGAACTTTTACAGAATGATTCCCACGACGAAGTTCGAGTTATTTATAGATTATACGCCACACTTAATTTTGTATTCATAGTTGATCAACAAGAAAGTGAACTGGGAATTCTTGATCTCATTCAGGTCTTTGTGGAGTCATTGGATAGATGTTTTGCCAATGTGTGCGAACTGGATTTAGTGTTTGGTTGGGAGGTTTTACAAACGGTCCTGGAGGAATTGATACAGGGCGGTATGGTTTTGGAAACGAATGTGCAAAAAATCGTGGATGCTGTTGATAGCGCGAATAGCCAAACACGAACAGGGTCAAGTATCATAGCAGCAGCAGCTTCAGGTGTGACGAGTCGGACGGGTAGTATTTGGGATGAGGAAGTACTATCAACAGCGAGTCGAGTGCTATCTAATGCTACCTCTACTTTCCGCTCTTATTTACCCGGAAGGTGATACTTTAATTTATTAATTTATTTATTCTCTCTCATTAAAACTCAAATAGCATTACATGCGTTAATTTTTGATATATTATTATTATTATTATTATTTGTATAATCAGCCTCAATTTGACTTAAACTTAGATGTATCAGGTATTTTCTGAGATGCCTAAATAATATCAAACAGTCATGTCTAAATTAAGAATGTATTATTTTTTTCTTGACGCATGTTTCAAAAGCTTGGTGTTTCATTTTAATTAAAAAATAATTGCTACATGATGTCAGTTAAGGTACATCACTCAGTACCTGCAGCTGAGCCATAAGGGTGGTTTCACTAATGCATGTCGCTACTGCAACATTTAATACATAACATTTACGTTAAGACCGTAGTTTAGCTTAGCCTTCAAGTACTTTGATATATATTTTAGATTGATAAAGTCGATCCCTAAAGAAATCACTGCAAATCATAAAACTATGGTGACCAGCTACTCTTTAACCACAATATTATGTCTCGCTATTCCATTGGGAACAGTGGTTCTGTTATGCCTCGTGGTCATACTTGTTCTGGCAATTAGATTTACAAGCATTACTGAACGGATGCGGAGAAGTCATCAAGCACAGCTCATGGCTCGTGGAGGGGATTTTCGGAGGAGATCCGCATCTATATCGACAGATTCTCCTGTTAAGGTGAAATCGAATAAAAAGCAGAAAGCATCCCATAATCGAAACTGCTGGGAATTACTTTGCTGTTTTCCTTCGGAAAGTGAGTTGAATCCTGCCAAGCAGGGTAATAATAATGCAACAAGAAAGCCTTATAATATGAATAATTACTTACAGTATCCATCTCAACCAGAAACAGATGCTGAGAGTAGACGAGAAGTTAACACCCCCGCATCTTATCATCGTGGAGGGTCGATTAATATGCAGAGCCACTACGGTATGCCGGATAACATTCGACCAACTACCCTCTCTGTCCCAGGTTCTGCTAATAAAGGAGACCCCAAACGAAGTTCAAGTAACTATAGATCATCTCTAGGAGCCTCTCATGAGCAACCTAAAAAGGAAGAAAATGCACCTTCTGTACCTAAAACAAAGGAAGTAGAGAGTAAGATTGTTCCTCCAGATGCGCTCGGTGTAGGCGCTGATGAATTACGACTTCCAAAATTAAAACCGCTCATTGTTAAACCGCAAGGGGCACTTTCAATATTATCCTATCCAGTAAGCCCAAGTCTTGACAGTTCAATCATTGCTTCGTATATGCGTAACAATGAAAGTTACCATCCAACTGAGTTGAAGGCTATGAATAACCATCCTTATGCTTCTGAGTATCGCAACGACCATAGTGGACCCAACTCGCTCTTTAGTTACAGAGGTAATGAAACACCTAATCTAACTCTTCCTACCATAGTTGGCAGTCATTCTGATAAAACTAAACCACGACCTGTCGTAAAAGAGAAACTCCAACCAGACAGAGGAGCTCTTGAGGCTAATATATTTACTAAGAAGATTCCAGAAACTCCTCCTAAAAGTTCTCTAAGATCTCTATCTAAGGAGTTCACTAAACATTCAGCCAATAACTCCACTTCTACGGCAAAATTTGCCGAAGAACCCGTCCCAGGATCTAGCACTGGTCCATTCTATGAGCGTGAACGGAGGAAAAACATTGCTGAAACTTACAATACTACACAGTTATCCTCTTACTCACCAAAATACAATACACACCAAGACTCCCCAAGGGGATCCACTACTAGTACTCCAATGGTGACAGCATTTGAATTTCCAGAAGGGCTTTCTGATGTTCGAGCGCTACCACTGCCGTCTCTACCTATAAACAATGGAATAACCACATCATCAATCAAATCACCTTCATTTAAGTCGTCACTTTTTTCAAATCAGATAAACTATAGTCTTACTGGTGCCCCAAAGCTTAATTCTACGAAAGGGAGCGTAACAGGTTTTGCGGGACAAGATCCAGAATTTGATAGTACATCTGATCAACAATTTTCCAGTGAGTACTTACAGTGGGAACCCATGGGATACAAATTTAATACGAAAGTATCTCAATCCATGTCGCCGCTTAGTCCAGTTAATCCTAGAGCTGCTGATGTTGCTTCCTTGAACGAAACCTCTTCGTCCAAACAAGGGTTCCAGGCGAAACATCAACCATCAATAACTAGTTTCAAAACAAATAACTCCGACCAATGGAAAACTCCTTGGAAATCCACCCTGAAGTCCCCTCCTAAACCCCAAACTGCCCCCCAAAAACCCCCTCAGGGGGGACAGGTGCCATTTACAAGGGCTGACGAAGGAACACCATTAGGGAACAAAGTACCACCGACAAGTAGTAGCATAATTGATGTTCTACAAGAGAAAGGTTTGCATAATGTAAATGGATATGTGGGTCGCACTAAAATCGAAAAGCATTCTAATGTACCCTCTCTGTCGGGTTCAGTAATTACAGGGACAATGACTCCAAAAGCATTTAATCCTGCCAACCACTTCCAGCCGACACAGACTTTACAAAGCTTCTCAAATAATGATAGTGACTCTGTACTCTCTAGGCGCCCAACCCCGAGTGATAAAATGGCAAAACCAGTTCCTAACGAGACCTCCTCTGAGAAAAGCACTAAGCAGACATTGCACGCAGCAATGTTCGAGGCATATACTGCCGAAAAACTAGGCTTGCTAGATCGTACATCTAAGAATTCATCTGTAGAAGAGAGTGCAGCTTTACTGAGGACTCCCATATCCTTCTCATCACACTCCCTCACTTCTTCGAGAATTTCTTCATTACAGCCCAGTTTACGCAGTCAGAGAAGCCATACATCCAATAGCTCTCAAAGAGCTAAAGCTACTCGAGCTCTTTTAAATAAGAATATCAGTTCCTCATTACTACATAGACCCGATCCATTGAAGATAACGGGAACTATTCAGAACATTGCCTCATTACGAGAACCCGATAGCCCCCGTAGTCCCGGATATAAACCAGGAGAGCCCTCTGGGAATTTTCATGTGAGAGGACACAAACATTCAATAGCCAAATCTCGAAATTCTCGAAATTCGAAGAAGAGAAAGAGTGTGCTAGCTTACGCGGATGATGCGAAACGAAACTCAGAGTACAAAAAATTCGTAATAAACAGTTCGAGATCAAAGGAATTGAAGAATGTTATCTTAAGATCAAAACTAGATCGATCCAAGTTGAACAAGCCATTGCCGTCTACCCCATTTTTAACTGAGGGTGTAACTACCAACCTCAATGGAGCCAAGCACAAAGTTGTAGTGGCCTATAAATCACGATTAAGCGACGAATTAGACTTATATTGTGGTGATATCGTAAAAATTTATGAGGTTTTCGATGACGGATGGTGCCTAGCAAAGCTAGTTGAAAGCATTAAAGGTTCAACTGATCGTATCAATAGTAGCGGAGTATGTCCGATGTCTTGTTTAAGAATATATGCACAGTAAAGTGATTAATTATAGGTTGTTGTTTTTATTTGGTTTATTTCAAATTAATTTAGTACATTATTATCATCTCCCCTTAGCCAACCGAATCGTTTCCAATTCCATAACAGGTGAACCCTACCCATGAGAAGCATCGGATTTCCATACTGAAAAATTAAAAGATGCCGCCGTTGAAGCGTTGGATCCAATTTTTAACTTATGCCGGTGGAACAGTTGCTCTAGGTGTTCTCTTTGTAAATTACGGAACTCCCAATGATGATGAGTTTCTGGAAAAATTGTCACCCGAACTCAAAGCTCGATATATTAAAGAAAAGGAGCTTCGAGCCCGCGCCGATCTAATCTTGCAAAGAAAAATCGAAGAAAATAAAGATAAGCCTGCCTGGCTTCAGGGCTCTACAGCTATGCGTAAATTAGATAGAGAAATAGCCATTGAAGCGCGCCAACAATATGAGCTTGAAGAGCAACATTCTAGCCTTGAACAGCAAAAGAAACAGCTTAAGGAATTGGCTGACCGTGAAAGGAGATTATAGTTATTGTACATATTTATTTTATTTAATTCTATTCAATTCCACTCTACAGGGTCCCAACCGGGAATAGCCATAAGGTAATCTGATGGGTCTCCTAGATCCTTCATTTCAGAACTAGTCAACTCGAAATCAAATACGGAAAGATTCTCACGCATTCTTTCCGGCGAAGTTGTTTTAGGGATCGGCAGAATGTTTCTCTGAATAAGGTAACGCAACAAAACTTGGGCGGTGGTTTTGTTGTGTCTCTCAGCCAGCACATTCAGTTCCTTGTCGTGGAACTTTTTGCCTAGAATTAAAGGAGAGTAACATTCAACTGTGATGTTCTTTGATTGACAATAAGCCACCAAATCGTCCATTCGCTTCCATGGATTCACCTCGATCTGGTTAACAACTGGAAGGATAGAAGCATAACTCTCCAACTCCTTGAGATGTTTAATTCCCCAATTAGAAACTCCAATGTGTTTAAGTTTCCCCTCCTTCACTTTTTCTTCCAAAACAAGCCAGCTTTCTTTACGTTCTTGTGCTCCATGTCCAGAAGAGTGCAATAGATAGAGATCAATGGGTTCCCCGGCCAGTTTAAATGACTTTTCAACTCCTTCACGAGCAAGAGTAGTGCCAAATGAATCATCCCATAACTTGCTAGTGTAAATAATGTCCGATCTTGGGACTTCGGGGTGCAACTTCAGAAAATTCCGGACACCTTCCATGGTTTCCTTTTCATTATAGTAGCAAGCCGCTGAATCAACAAGTCGATAACCTGCTTCCAATGCTTGAGTAACACACTCGGCTGTTTTAGCAGCTGAGATGTTGTAAACTCCAAATCCAATCTTAGGCAGAGAAAGTGTCATTGCAATGTCTTAATCTATAAGCCAATGGATGTGATCTCTGGGTATCGATAAGGGCAATAAACAAGGGTAAGGAAAATAAGGGTAATGCATGACGAAAATGAGTGAAATAAATATAGATAACGTAGGATAATATTTAAGGAAGATGATCGCAGGATGTTCGCTTTTGTTTACTCTGCTAGGGATTTAATTGTTTATGTGGAGTTGAATCGCCTTTATTATTCAATTTTTACAATTAAGAGAACATCAAAGGTATCAGAATGCATATGTGCGTATCTAATTAGAAACTATATAATAGGTGCATATAATATCAAAAACCTTGACAAAAGCTTTCCCAGTCGAAACCTCACATCTGTCTTCGACGAAATTAGACATTATAGAATTATAGCATCATAGAAAGATGTGGTGATGCCCTTGCACTAGCCTCGGAACTCACGTTCGTCAACCTCTATGTTGCCTTGGTCAAACCGTTGTGCCACAAATTTATAGGAGTATTGAGCCAACTTAGAACTTTAACGTGCTTATATTTGAATTTTTTCTCCCTCACCTCTTGAAATACGAGAGCCAGTGAGGGTTGGCACTTCTATATTCAATACCTCATGATCAATTATTTGAATTATAATAGCTTAATGGTACATTGATGGATTATACGTAGAGGGTGTTTCATATCCATTCAATCCATCTGACCGATTTTTAGGAGGTAGAACTGGCTTTGCAGGGAGTTTTGGCGGCAAACCACGGGTAAAAGAACCTATAGCCGCACGCTCCAAGTCCGAATAAAATATACTCGTTCTTTCTTTATTCTCAATCAAAGTCAGAAGTATCCGATAAGCATTACTGAAGCGTTGATTTAAATCGTTGACACCATCTGTCACAACACGTCTTTGAGCCTGATACTTTTTAATACTATCAGACTCGATAATCTTTTTCCACGTTGAGACTGCCTCATTCAATTTAGTCTTCTGAAGCCTGATTGTGGCGTCTATTCTACGAACTATGCCATCGAATTTAGCAAGCTCTGGTTCAAAAACATTTTTTTCGACAGTATCGGGGTCGATATTTCCCATTATTGCCTTTGTGATATCATCGTTCATTACCTTCTGCTTCAAATCACTCAAGGTAGTACCTCTTTCATGTTTGATTTTATGAAGTGTTGACACTATGTTTGAAACTTCATCAAGACTCGATGTTACTGAATCCTGTTGTTGGCTTTGAGAAGAATTATCGTCCAAATCTAACAAGCTAACATTTGGTACTTCTGGCGAAGGACTCCTCAGCAGATTTTTATAGGTTTGACTTAGAACATCTAGGCTTTTGAGTACACGTAAATCCTCGCTATATTCAAGGAAAGTCCGTTGTATTTCTTTATCACTCTTACCAGATTCAACCAGCTGCTCCATAATGTTGGCTTTAATAGATTCATCCGATTGGGTTTTGATACTATCCATAATACGCCTTCGAGCATCATCAAAATCGAAGCTCGCTGCACTCAGATTGGCCCTTTTTGTAGCGGCTGACCATTCTAAGACCTCTGATGGAACCTCAACAAGATCTTCAAGTCGTTGTCGAAGCTGAGAAATTGATGATGGTAGCCCCATATATTCCAATGATGAGTCGAGCTCAAGATTTGCCACTTCAGACTTTTCTCTTTGTTGTCTAAAGAACTGATTGGCCATCTCTGAGTAAAGACTAGAGATCTCATGAACTTTAAGAGGAATAACATTCTCGAAGAGATCCTGCCCCACCACTGAACTGGCCTTTTCTGGAGTGCTGTAAATCTTTTCTAGGTCCAGAGGTTTAGCGACCAAGGTACCCGGTAGCTCAGGTAATGAAGCAGGTATGCGTTCATGATAAATAAGGTCATTATCTCTCGACATAGCCTTTATTCTTGTTGCAAAATCCTTCGCAGCAGCCTTATCCTTGGCCAACTTTTCAGCTTCCATCAAAAAACAAATAGCATCACCATACTTATGTTGGGATTGTAAATGACTTGCCTGTTTCTCGTACACTGAGCATCTGAGTTGCTTTGATGTAGTTTCCAGTTGTTTGATGACATCCTTATCCCCCCAGTAATCGCTGTCAAACAGTGCCTTAAGGGATTCAACGGATTCATCATACAATCGACAAGCAGAGATTCCCAATTTAGACAGCAGTCCCAATGCAGTGGACCCTTGACTAGCTTTCAGAAAGAAGCAATGCTGAGCCTGGGCTAGCATCGCTTTGCACATAACATCAACTGTCTTAGAATGAATATCAATACAAGTGGTATTAAGGAAGTTGAGGCTAATGAGTTTAAGAAGACCAGCCGAACAACTGAAGCTATGATATGAAGACTTATAATCCTCTTCCTGCCATTGCTCAGCACCTAGTGAAGACATAACAGCAGCTAAATTATAAATAACGTTGGCTTTTTCCCATGCAATTGAGTTCTGGGTTTTGGAATCTTCGTCGTATAAATTGGACCATTGAAATTCAATTCTCAAATTCGAAACAGGAATGTGAAAAGCAAGAAGTTCCAGTTGACCAAAATAGCGGAACAATATATCTCGACTAACCAAATTAGGAGGTTGTGTAATTGAGGTTACTTGCTTTCGTAGGTGGTTTAAAGCGTCCAAAGCTGGACGGAATTCGTCAATATTGGGGTAAGTTTGTACTAAATAAGGTCCTATATGGTCGGACCATTTCGTCGTGGTCGTATATTTTAATGGTAAACTAAACATTAAGAATCAATGGCGTTTATTCTTAGAAATCTGAGTAAATCCCTGGCTTTTGGCTGTGTGGTGGTGCTGGGGTAGGGAGGAGGCGGAGGTGTGCTGAGGTGTAGGTCTCGTGATCTCTGATTTATCGGATAAATAGTTAATGACTGGAACATAATAGCATTCTATGAAAGATGAACTCAACAAGCTCAATTGAGGAATTGCTTCCTTGTGCAGAATTCGATAATATTAACCGGGAATTAGAGAAAATTAAAAGTGCACTGGATACCTCTAACTTCACTTCCCCATCGCTTAACAAATATGAATCTCAGATTCTTGATCATGAGAAAGCATTCAATAGAATATTCAATAAAGCGAGAAAAGTATTAGCTTCTAAGTATTCCCGACCAGATCTCACATTCGGGACCATAAACGAAGAATCATTGCAATGTATTGATGTACTAGTTAAAGATTACCTTTACGTTACTGGATTCAAATCTGCTGCTGACCTTGTAGCTCGATCTGAATTAATGGAATCTGATAATTCAATTGAATCTATCTCTGAAGCTAAGGCAGAAAAGCTCTTCAATGAAGCCCTTACTACTGATGATTTAAGCTTGAAGGAATCGTGGGTAGCTATAGAATCAACTAGAATTAGATTTTATCAAGAATTAATGAAAAGCGATAGTGATGCTCTTAATTTCCTCACTGCTCACGCCAATGTTTCACTTGATCTCACAAACACTCTCACTTTTGAACTTCTCCATAGAGACCCCATGAAGGTTGCCAGAAAATACATGTTACTGAAAAATGAACTTAGAAGGAAGATCTTGAAGTTTTACAGTCATGGAGATTTAAAGAACGTGCGAAATTCCGCTCTCGAGAAGCTCGTATTAGCCGGTACTGAGACTCGTTATAATCACTTTAAGGAATTACTGGTATATAATTGGGATAAAAACACTGAACTTCCCTTTGAATATGACTTGTCTGAATCACATCTTCATCATCCTGTGTTTGTGTGTCCCGTAACTAAGGAACAACAACGGAGTGACCAGATAGTTATGCTTCTCTGTGGCCACCTCATATCAAAAGTAGCCTGCAAAACATTACAGGGGTCAGGATCAGAGATAATGTGTCCGTATTGTTCAGAAATAACGAGAAAAAGTCAAAAAATGGATGTTTATTTGCCTAATTTTTAGAGAAATTTTACTACTACTACTACTGGTAATGTTGACTCATGACCGTTTCCATCATGTTCCCGCAGAGCTTGGCATACGGATTAATGTTAGCTGCCATGATTGAACCTAGCTGCTCACCATATTTATGAGCTTCGGCTAACATATCACTAGCTTTCAGTTGGAAGTACCAGGTCTTGTCGCTGCTTAGATTAGGATTTTTGGATTGATTCAGATAGACTGATCCTAGTTGACAGTAGGCATTGCGAAGCACTTTTGCTTGCATACTTGAGATTGAGTTCGATGGTGATTTAGGATGGGCCAGTGCTATTGCACTTTCCAAATCAGCAATCACTTGTTTACTGGCGGCTGGATCTTTCAAATCCCCGAACTTGATTCGCATAAGCTGTGCCCGGTTGTTATAGGCTGAAGCATACTTGCTCTCCGTTTGAATTAATTGAGTTATCAGTTCAATAGCATCGTCAATTTTCCCATTTTTCTCTAGCTTTATAGCTTGTTTTTCTAACTCAACAAATTTTTCAATCATTTCAATATCAATGACATGCTGGTCAGGACTCAGGCTTGGATCGATACGAGTTTTTACTAAATTAGCCAGTTGAGTACCATTCAGAATGGTGAGGAGAGTTTGTTCATCCCTCTCAGATAACTTCAAGCGAATTGCTGTGTCAATTGACATTACTGTGGATTTGCTTAGGAGAGTATATACGTTTTCAAACAGAGTTATAGGAAATGAACAGATATGTAGTATTTAAAGTTTACGAATTATTGTGCCCTGATCTAGATCTATAGATCATATGCAGGTTATGGTCTGTCGTGGATAAGTTAGTGAGAACACTACTATGCCAATCGGGCGATCAGCGGTGTACAGGATTTACCGACAAAGCATTTTTCAAGGTAGTGCAAGGCTCTTTCAGCTCCTACGGGAGTTGTGAATGAAATGTATCCACGAGTTCTTATTTCAGATACCTGTACCAAATCTGTAGAGAACACGTCACCAAACCGCTCCATCTCACTAACCAGATGTGTGATTTCATTTGCAATAGATGGTAAAAAGTTATCCACAATAATAGTTTGAGAGGGTTTGTGAGTCAATCGGAAAGGTGAAGCGGCATTATAGTACCCATGAACTTTTGGTGTTCGAGACTCGATTAGTTTATTATAGCCAACTTCTTCCTGGTGCTCAATTGCCTTCAAATTCACAATATCATGATACTTAACACTTTCGGGAACAGCACTAAAGTACGAAGGTGGCGCTTGAATGAATTCATCTACTGTATGGACCATTCCAGGAAACTGAAAGTTTTGTTTCGATAGCTCAGGGCTAGCATCAATGTCAGGGGTTTCTACAACGCATCCAGGACTAAATGCCTCGGAGATTTCCGACTCATTAGGTGATGATACCAAAACCGGAGTTCTGGGACAATGATAACCATGTACCTGATCACTTTCATGAGTAGGGAAATACTCATTACTGTGATACTGGGAAATATGATTGGGAGGTCTTAAAAGGTTTGGCTCACAAGGCTCTCTCACCGAGTATCCGTAGTTCTCGATGGTAGTGGCATCTTCCTTTTCATCGTATGCAGTGAATTTGCCAAGATATTGTTGCCTGACTTTACGTATGCTCTTAACTGCACTGTTTATCACTCGAAGATGAAGAATAGGTGTACGAATATAGCTAATCTGCTTTATTCGTCTAGCATCTTGATCGGATTTGAGTTGCACCATTCCCTGGCGTACTAATCTTTCGTCGAAATCATCAAATACCAAGGTGGCAGCGATACCGAAACCAGAGTTATTGAGATGTTTGAATAAAGCTGCTGCATCCCAATCCTTCGGAATTCCATCAACACGAATAACGCTACTATCTTCTTCATCTCCTACATTTGCAGCTTCCGTTGAAGGACTGATTGCGTACTTCACCTTCAAGTTACCATTTGTACCGTAAACAAATGAACCCAGGTCATCATCGACTTTCAGTTCATCGGTCACCATCTCAACTGGTGTTCCCTCTTTCGGTATTACCCGGTATGGGCAATTAGTTTGAGTTCTGTTTTTGATGTAGACCAAGCGATCATCTATCTTGAGCTTACCATTCATTTCAACGGCACTCTGAGCTGAGCTGGAATCAACGAATTCAATGAATGCATAAGCGTACTTATGATGGTTCTTCAAACAGATTCTGATCACCTCACCAAATTGTTTGAATTCGTCTTTGACACACTTGTAAGTGATTGGTAGTGGCAAATTGGTAACATATATTGTGGCCTTCATGATTGAATATAGATAATATAGGATGTATAATCCATTATATATTTAAAAAAAATTATAATTTAAACTTGAAAATTCCATTGGACCGGAGGTGCATACTTCACCCAACTTAGATTCTGACTATTGAAATGTTAACTAAGATTTGGAAACTTTACCTAAAGTTAAAAAGTGTAAATTGAACTAGAGGTCTGAAGGTTTAAAAAGTAAAAAAAAAGTATATACAACTTAAAATTTATAACTTTCTGTGGCCATAAATCTGTTGCCGACGTGGCATTCACACCGGAGAAGTGATAA
This sequence comes from Starmerella khaoyaiensis, assembly GCA_030563285.1. Taxonomy (NCBI): domain Eukaryota; kingdom Fungi; phylum Ascomycota; class Dipodascomycetes; order Dipodascales; family Trichomonascaceae; genus Starmerella; species Starmerella khaoyaiensis. The sequence continues at coordinate 25,082 of JAKUBR010000039.1, read as the reverse complement.
CCACATATCAAATTATTTTAACCAATCATAATTGCTTTATTTTGTTTAAGCTTAAATATGTATATAGGTTGAATCAAATTGAATAATTTGGTTTAAAACAGTGACAAGCAGCATCTCTACTTGAAATACATTCGTTCAAAATTAGTATTTCTATATAAACTTAATTTTCTCATTTACTGAGTTGCACAATTACTCGGAAGATCAGGAGCTGGCATATCTGAGCCTCCCATCCCAGGGAACACACCACCAGCAATGTTTCCTACCAAAGCATCAGGGGGGGCACCAGTCTCCTGCATATCAACCATGAGAGAAGTAATAGTATCTCTGCATTTTGAATCCTTATCCGAATAACTAGGTTTTTCAAATTCAGTAACCACTGCGGCGACTATATTCTGTTGTTTGGTGAATCTGGTTAGATCATCAGAACTTAAAGTATTTTTGTTCTTTTCCAGCCATTCAGGATAGCCAGAATGCAACTCACTCATTGGTTCATAGAGAACTTCTTTACTGCTTATTTCTCCTAACAAAGTCTCCAATAATCCATCGAAGCCTGCTCCTCCAGTCCCATCTCCACCTTGAAGGTCACCTAATAGTTTCTCTAGCATATCGGCATTAGAATCATTCTGATCACCAGCTGTTTTAGATTTGGAAAGACGGTCCATTGTGGCGGAAATAGTATCCTCAAATGATTCAGGCTGTCCAGAACTGCTGGTATTTTCGGGGGTACCATTGATTTCTGATAATAACTGCTTCAAAGCCTTTTCAGCATCTTCATCATTGCCGAGACCCTTTAATAGGTTTGCAAGTCCACTGGAAAGTTCATCTTGGTCAATTTCGGATTCTTCAGTAGTATTTGCTTTTCGATCATTAACAGTATTGGTAAGTACTTCGACAGTTGTCTCAGTTTTAGTGGTTTTTACAGCCGGTTCAGATACATTTTCTGATGATTTTGATTTAGACTCTTCAAATGGAGATTTAGAGAGAATTTTATCCTGCAAATCATCATCTAGAAGGTCATCTAAGTCGTCGTATTCGGTTGACATATTTTGTTTTAACGTGAGGTAGGGTGCGGATGGTTCAAAGTGTGGGGTAGGTATAACAGTAACGGAGATTTCAGAAGTAGAAAAAAGCGATCAGCAATGAAAATCAATGGAAAAACACACAAGTACTTAATTAATGGAAAAGCTTTGATAAATATATATATAAATATAATTTGAAATGAACGGCAATTCTAATTGTACCCAAATAAGTTGCATCGCTACTCTACTACGCGATACTGACAAGGATCAAAGACCAAAGTCCAAGGCTATGACTTTCACCTATCTAATTCGCTTAACTAAATAGTTAATCATTATATAGATCTTTTTTCTGTACTACTTTTTGATTCTACCCTTTGCCGCAAGGGGTTGGGATGCCGATCGGGCTCGATAAACTTTGAATTTCCATGACAAAGAACATATAAGATCTGCACGTGATGCAATTATTCTCAATAGATCAAAACGATGAGTTCATTGTGCTTAAATCGACTTCAGGAGGAGCGTAAAACATGGCGAAAGGAGCATCCATTTGGGTTCTATGCGAAGCCAATGAAGGGACCCGATGGTAACTTGGACCTCATGGTATGGACATTAGGAATCCCCGGTAGATCAGGAACTATCTGGGAGGGAGGTGTATACCCAGTGACATTACAATTCACTCCAGATTATCCGATTAAACCTCCAAAGTGTCAACTCCCTAGAGGATTTTACCATCCTAATGTATATCCTAGTGGGACGATCTGTCTGTCTATAATTAACGAGTCTGAAGATTGGCGTCCAGGACTTAAATTGAAGGATCTTGCGCTAGGAATTCAAGCATTACTGAATGAGCCTAATCCTTTATCACCAGCGCAGAGGGATGCTTTTCATCATTACACCACCGATAGGGTTCTATACGAGGCTAAAGTCAGGGCTCAGGTGAAGAAGTATGAAGAATGAGTCGTAATGCATATAATTTATTAACGATAGTTGCATGATTACCCCCTAGAGAGACTGGTCATATTTTAATTGTAATCTAGTTTGGTTTATATTTGTAGTTTTGTTCGTATTTCAATTTCTATTTGTATTTTTTTTCCCGTGTATGTTGTTCCATAAGCCTTACCTTAAGCTTAGCTTACCTCTCAGCCTTAACACACTTACTTTATCATAAAATGGATAGAACAATTCTGTATAGAGAAATTGTGAGACTAGCCAGTGAAGGAATGCCTCATCCTCCACGAATTGACCCGCCGATAAAGGATGATTTTAGCCGAGAAATGGACTCAATCATATCACAAATTCATAAACTGGAAATTACCTTAAAGCAACTCAGAACTAGGTATCTAGCGATTAGTGGACCATCACAAATGACTGAAAGGGAGCGCGATGATTTTGATTACATGGTAAGGCAAATGCTCCAACGAGAACAGCGCAGAGTTAGAGCTTTGGAGCATGCCGAGGAAGAAAGACAAAATTCTCTAAATTCACAGAGTCAATCCATATCTTCTCGATGGTTTGGTGATCCTGAAGCTGAAGGATGTGCTCAAACACTTAGTTTGCATCGAAAAGGTCAGTTTTTCTTTGTTAATAGCCAACTACAGACCGTCTCCTTGTTACTTGCTGATATTCAACAAGTAAGACACCAAAGGGCTCAGACAAAGAAGAAACACATTGTTCCCGAGAAAAAGCGGGAAATAGAGTTGACAGAAACGACATCAAGGGTCCCTCCTGATGAGAACACCTCTTTTGCAGGTTCAGAACAATTGCTTCTTGAACATGATGCATTGTTAGAGGACTTGAGCGCATCTCTAGATAAGGCACAGCAAGCAGAACAAAGTCTCAGAGAAATCGGTGAGCTTCAGTCTGAATTGAGCCAACATCTCTCCAATCAGAGCTCTCAGTTGACGTCATTATCGGCTGATGCGTTTAAAACATCCGGGAACGTCACAGCAGCCAATGAACAGCTTGAGCGGGCTAAAAAAACCGGAAATAGAGCAGCTCGAATTATTATCTTTAGTTCACTTGCTACTGGTTTGTTCTTGCTTATTCTCAATGGCCGATAGTATAAAAAAAGTTTATTTATTCTGTACATTACTACAAATTTCATATTTACTTAGTAGGCATTACAATACCACCACCTACAGTAGCTCCATTTAATCTCAATACGAATCTTCCCAAGTCTTTACATATTTCAGGAGGAGTTACCACAGTAGGTTTACTTAGCTCAATGGTTATTATTGCGGCACTTCCCTTACCGATATGTTTCGCTTTCCTAGCTCCTGATTTGCCGAGAACTTCTACAATTGAAGTTACTTTACACGTATCTTCGAACCTACCCAAATGAAACGCAAGCTTAGTACCTGGTAGCACGGGTCTTGGTACATCAAAAAGTCGAACTTTAGCGAGGAATGAAGTACTTACCACCATATGGGCATCCTCACTACAAAGTATATCTCCAGGCTTAACACCATAATCACCAGACAATTTGATATCTCCCAGCTCACCGTATACCAGTCTTTCTGTCTCCCCGACAACTTCCTTAACAGAAACTGGACTGGGAGTAGAAGTAATAAGCATAAGATCATCACCGTTTTCAATGTAACCCGACAAGACCTTACCAGAAATTGTTTGGTTGCTTTGGAATGCTTCTATATAAGCATTAGATACAATAAATCGAGCCGGCTGACTGGGTAAGTGAGACATTACTTGTTTAGATGCAAGCTTATCAAGTGCCCCGATCAGACTAAGCCCATCGTACCACTCCAGTAGAGGTTCATTGCTTGATTTAACAACATTGGTGCCGGAAATTCCACTAGTAGGAATGAACATAATTTGTGAGTCCGTGAATCCTACCTTGCGTACCAAAAAGTCTGTCAATAATTCAGAAATCTCATTATATCGTGACTGACTCCATGCTTGAGTATCCATTTTATTTATTGCCACTACAATAGATGACAACCCCAGTGCCTTAGCCAGCACTGCATGTTCTTTCGTTTGACCGTCTAGGGAAAATCCTGATTCGAAGGCATTGGTATCAGCATCAACTACTAATACAGCCAAATCAGCCTGACTTACACCGGCAATCATATTAGGGACATAATCACGATGACCTGGAGCGTCTAAAACCACGAATTGTGTATCAGCGGTTTCAAATTGGGCCTCACCAATATCAATGGTGACTCCACGCTGTCTTTCCTCTTCCGTTGCATCCATTGCCCATGCCAACCAGAAACTTCCCTTACCAAGTTTCTGCGCTTCGTGTTCATTTTTGGCTACTACCTTGGCATTAAGAGCGCCACAATCTAGTAATAGGCGGCCCATGAGTGTGGACTTTCCGGCATCAACATGGCCAATTACTACAAAAGAGCATTTAGGTTTGGTATTGGTGAGCTGTAGAGCCTTTCGAGCTAAAACTGGTTTGGGTTTAGCCGGGGGCGTGGCTACTGTGGATGAAGTCGAGGGGGTCTTCTTGTCCTGTACAGGTTTAGATGGGGCGTCACTGAATGCGTGTGACTGCGCTGAAAGCACCACATCATCGGGACTAGGGCCTTCAAAAGCCTTACGGGTGGTAGATGGTAGGGCTATATGGTTAGTTTTATTGTTCTTCTTAACAATTTGCTGTTGACCTATCACGGCGCCGAATGCAGATGGTGAAGGATGCTCAGTGAATATTACTTCGTAAGATATAGTGGGTGTCCATACTATCTTCTTGGTATTAACTTTTTCTTCTTTAGAAGTTAAATTAGAGGATGAAGAAGATGGTGGTTTGGTCCCCTGATCAACTGTTTTATTGAACGATCGAGTCTTGAGTCTTTCAAGAGCAGAAAGCGTTCGAGTATTATTGTTATTGTTATTACTGTAGTGATTGTTACTATTATTGCCAGCAATTTTGTTGGTAACTTTCGATTCCCGATTTCTATTGGCTAATTCAGCCAGACTGAGCTTCTTTGTTACACTATTTCCTTCACCAGCATTAATATTATCCTTCGGAGTTTCCATAGATCCTTGACGTCGCTGAGCCAGCAGCTGAAGGGGGGTTAACTTACCTGTTGAAGTAGTATCTTTTGATTCTGTCTTAGGTGGTGCTGATTTTGCAACGGATAATGCTTTTGGAGCAGGCTTTATGGTTCTTTTCAAACTAGCGATGGCAAGATCTACATCCCAATCGCTTTTCTCCAGTTCAGCTTCAGCTTGAGCAGGAGTAACACTTAAAGACTTTAATGCATCAACAACATCATCGATTGCGGCATCTTCATCAAATGATTCTTGGTCATAATCGTATAAATCATCTTCGTCCAAACGCATTTCAGCTAATGTTGATATATGCCCTAATATCAATTTTCAATTGTTGAAAAAAGATAATAAAATAAATATAAAATTATTAAATAGTTACATATGAAATTAAAAATAAAATCCATAATATATTTTAAGGCATTCCAAGAATAGTAGAAAATACTGAAAATACTGAAAATTGACCATAGTTAATATACCGATTAATGATTATCAACGATATTGGGGTCTATTTCTAACAGAAAAGTCACCCTCGTTCTGCATCATGCTCATTTCTGGAAGTGATTCATCAACATTATTGATAACATAAGACTTTCGTGTCGCTCTACGTTTTGCAGCTTGTTCAGCAGGATCAGCACTAGTGTCCTGATCATATGTGTTAGTCGATGGGAACTTGGTGGGCCAACCACCAGGTAATTTTGAAACTCGAGTTCCTATGCTAATATCTTGAGACTCATCATTTGACTGAGGAAGCTTAAACTTCACACTACGACTGCTCGAATTAGGGGAGTCAGTGCTTTTGCGAGACTCAATAACCATACCATCTCGTGCAGTTGGTGTACGGTCTTCTTCGCCTTCAGCTTCCCTTGAATAAGAAGGTGTTTTCTCAACAGTATAACTAGAAGTACTGTTGGTACTTTTGTTAGCTCGAGAAGCATTTGGAGTGGAAGCCTGATCATCGCTTAACACTGCTTTACCCTGCAATGAATCATCTTGAAAAGATCGTGAGGATTCGTCAAAGAATTTAGACCGGGCCGATTCATACTTGGAAAATCCCGATGTGTCATCAACAGCCCGGCTAAGAGATTGGCGTAAAGGTGTGCCTTCTCGGTAAGAGGATGTCCTTACGTTGCTTGGCGGTAGCACACTCCCAGGAACACTATGGTTTCCAACGCTCGAATTGCCGTTAAGGATACTCTGATTATGTGCAGGAGATCTCTGGGGACTTGATTTGTCCACTACACTAGGTTTGGGAGCTATAGGACGGTTATTTTGTGGTGAAGGAAAACTCGAGGTATCGACTGGTAACTTATATGACCGGTATTTACGCTTGGGTGTCGATTCATTAGCTGTGGTATTAACAGATTGATTTTCCTTGGTAGGAGCCAGAGTACTAGGAGTTACCGGAGGCAATACGGCAGAAGTGATTGACTTCGGAGGTATTAAACGAGGAAGAGGGGACCGTTCAGCAGCCAAAGGTATCTCGACTGATTGAGAATGTAGTGGCATTTTGCGGCCCGAAACAGTAGGTATATCGCGGAACTGGAAGGAACTGTTGTGTAATGTAGTGCCCAAATTAGGGACCGATGTAGAAGCTACTGAAGCGGGGCGTGGTCCATTACCAGGACGCCTTTGGCTCAAATCAACAGTAGTAGACGTAGTACTGTCAATAGAACGTGATGTAGCAGAATGATCGAGATTACTGAGATTTCCTCTGCTGAAGTCCGTAGTGGTATTATTGGCACGCGTCTCGTTAGCTTTGGTAGGACTTCCAGCAGCAGAGCGGCGATCAACCCTGTTAATACCCCCATGGCTTAAGTCTCTGTTAGTAGTAGCTTGCTGTGAATCCTGATCCCTGAGGTTTCTACCTGAGCTACTATCATCAATAGATCGTGACGGAGATGCACGGCTCTGGTGATTTGGCGAAGGCTGGCTCGCTGAGGCAATGGATCGTGACGGAGATGCACGGTTCTGGTGAGTTGGCGATGGCTGGCTCCTTGAAGCAGCAGATCGATCGGCACTCCTATCGTAACTCAATTCTGTTTGCTGATTGATAGAACCTGAAGAATGATTCTGTAGAGTTCGCGGAGTAGGCGGTGCTACTGACTGATCTGGATGGCTCGTAGAACTTAAATCCTTGCTGTAGCTATCATTTTGAGCCTCATTACTGTGTTCAACAGTGACAAATGAACTGTTAGTACCATTTGAATGTACTCGAGACCCAGTGGAAGTCTCACCCATCTCAATTTCGCTATAGTCATCAACCATGACTGGCTCTTCAGATTGCGGGCGTGAGTCAGTGGGCTCAATTGGCTCGGGACTGGCTAAATGTTGAGGTACTTCATCGAAACTTCTCTCGGTGGTTTCATGTTGATGTTGACCATCTTGATAGTCAAACTGGTCCTCATCTTCTCTAAACTCAGGCTGTTGTTGCTGTAATTCTTGTTCTTGTTGTTGTTGCTGCTCCTGCTGCTGCAGTAATTCCTGCTCTCTCTGTTGCTGCTGCAGATCTCTAAGGCTATAAGTGTTCTCATTTGATGACTTCTCAAATAATGGATTGAAACTGAGATCACTTTCAGCGGCAGGTTCTTCAGCACCAGCAACTGATTCAACTGATTCATCCTGTTCATAAATATCCTCTAGTCGAGAACGGCTTGTGCTAATTTCATTACCATCAGGCGCATCGACCTGCCTAAGAGTTGATTCCTGTTGTGGTGCAACAACAGGTATGGGCGCTGGTGCGGGATCAGTACTACTTTGATGCGGTTCTGGTACAGATTGAATGACATTCGAATGATTCGAACGTATGGAACGCGTAGACCGGTTCAATTGACCGTACAAAACACTTTGATCCAGACTGTTGTTGATGGATGTAGCGGTCGGACCAATTTCACTAGTTCCAAAATCAGAATAAATATCATCTCCACTAGTCTGACTCCTCAATCGTTTCGATGGACGCGAAATATCAATAGTTTCCTCAATTGGAGCTTCCATACCAGCATCTAAATCAGGGACACGCAATCCAGCACGTGAAATGTAGGATTCAAGTTGTTGAATTCGATAGGTTTGTTCATCATTGAGTTCTGATATGAAATTCCAGCTCTCACGGAGCTTTCTACGTATTTCAACTTCACGCATTTTTTTTATTTATTATATAGTTGGTGGTTATGGTCAGATTGAGAGTTTGTTTTGGAAACGCGTCCCGCGATTTGTGGTTATTATGGGTGAAGGGTTTATTCTAGAGTCACATGTTTCAACAATTGAAAAGAGAAGTCGACGATGAGAGACAACTATGACGTCATAGTTCAGTATCCTGTAATTTATTGGTATGGTTAAAAATAAATAAACAGATTTAAATAACTTCATCTGGGTTATCGCATTCTAGGAATTTAATCAGGGAATCATTCCATACACCCTTACCGAATCTCTTTATACGAGAGCTCCGCATCAGTGGGTTGGTACCTAAGTAATCATAGATTTTCCCAAGAGCCACCACATCGCCAGCCAGTTTTGTACATATACGAGGTGGTAGGCCTTGAATCTTATTAAGAGCTTCGGTGGTTACTTCCATCACTGTAGTTTTACTGCGAACAATACCACCAGCAGAATCGGTGTGCTGATCATGCTGATGTCTGTAACGATGATACCCCCAGTCTATGACACAATTGGCAACCATCTCCGTACAATCCTTCATTTTCCGTGGGTAGAAAGCTCTCAGTCCATGCCTTACCTGAAGCTCGGTTTCTAAATTTGAGTAGTAGCAATCATCTGGTTTGTTCAGAGTTTCAGCACTACGCAAAGTTGCATTATTGGCATCGGCAATCCACTTCCGCATCGCTCGATTAAACTTATCAACCTGCTTTTTGTAGTGACCCATGACTTCCGGAATCATGTATACAGTATTAGTTTCACTGATTTTGCACCAGTCTTTAAGCAGTTTATCTACATTGGTGAAGTATTCGTTACGATGCTGGTCATCCATTTTACCAATCACATCCATAAATTCGGGCTTCAACACAATAATAGCACCGCCAATTTGTTCGTGATGAGTTGTTGTCTTTACAAACGTATCATGATCTGAACTCCATTCATCTTGGTACATACCATCAGCAGTAATGACACAGGATACGCCACCAATATCCAGACACGGGTGAGTTTTAAGAGGTACAGTGACATCTAGCTCGTTAAAATGGGTAGAAATTGCAGTTTCCCATGTTTCTATCTCATCGGTCCAGATATGACAAGTTATTGATTTGGCAGCCTTTTTGCGATCCGATACTACTACCGATGCAACAGATAATTTAACTGGCATGTCTTGAATTGTATCGGTCTTTTCAGCGAATGTCGGTGGTGGTATCGATGCAGATTCCGAATGTGAGGTGTCCTTGGCAGATGATACTTTTATACGTTTAGAAGCTGGAGGTTGTGTCAGTTCAAGAGGTAATAAATGAGCAGGAGTGGTATTATGAGACTTCGTATTGTTTTCAACTGGATGTACACGTCTATTTTGTCCTTTTTCTTTCATATTCCATTGAGAGTCTTCAGTACTGGGGATACTTGAACTGGGAGTAATTAACATATTGTCATTCAAGACGTCCACGGATGGTCTTTGTTGTGGTGGTAATGGCAACTGCTGCTGTTCTTGTTGGAGATGTATCTGCTGCTGTTGTTCATGATCAAATAGAGGAGAACTAGAAAGAAATAAAACATCACTGGTTCGCTTACGGGTGGGTGTTCTATATGTCTTCTCAATTGTTTGACTATGCCTCATCGGAGAACGCACAGGAGATCCCAATGGGCTACTAGACAGAATTTCAATAATCTCATCACTAACCAAATTTATAACTTCGCTCATATATTAAAGAACAATCCACTGTTTACAATTTAAATTTAATTTCAGTTCGGGTTCAGGACGCGTTGATCACAGGATATAACAATATCGTGTTGACGATCAAGATCTGCCCTGAACACCCAGCCATTAAGATCCACCTGCCTTAACAACCGTGCGCTGCCTTAAACGCTGCTTCTGCTTAAATTGGAACTGAAAAGTACTTCCATATTTCAAATGTCAGTGTCACTGCAATCAAAAGCAGAGTCAACTCTAGCAAAATATTCAGTTTCTCATCCTGATCCGGAGCTTCTCGGTGTGCAGAAGCTGATTCGGGTAGCAAGAGTACATGAACATACCAGCTTGGAAGATGCCGAGAATGACCAAGGAAATCAAGCTGTAAAACCGCGTGTTATGATATTTTCATCGTCAATGAATGTTGTTCTGAAGAAAATGATGTTTTTTGTTCATAAATGTCGAGAAAATAGCGAAGGATCTTTGCAGATCGGCCGAACATGGAACATTGAAACTATGACTAGCATCCAACCTCCTCATCCACAGTCTCGTGTTCTTATTTTAGAATTTCGAAAACATTACTTTTGGGTATTTGAGTCAGTGGATTATCGTTTGGACTTTGAAAGAGCGCTGATTGTTGCTTACCAGGAAATCCAAAGATCTCGACAGGGATTACCAAGTGAACAACAAAGAGATCAACAACAAAGAGATCAACAACAAAGAGAACAGCAGTTGTTAGAACAACAAAAAATGCATCAAGCTAGGTTAGAACAGCAGCAACTGGAAAAAATGAGAATAGAGCAACAACAAAGAGAGCAACAAATAGAACAGCAAAGGATAGAGCAACAGAGGATAGATCAACAGAGGATCGAGCAACAGAGGATCGAGCAACAGAGAGTTGAACAACAAAGAATGGAACAACAAAGAATGGAACAACAAAGAATGGAACAACAAAGAATGGAACAGCAAAAGCTAGAACTTCGAAAAGCAGAACAGCTAGCTTTAGAGCAGCAAGCTGCACAATTAGAGCAACAGCGTCTTATGCAATTAGAACAACAACATTCTGAAGCTCAATTTAATGATATTGCTCCTCCCCCAGTTCCTGCAGTCTCAAGAAGAAGAACCATCTCTCGATCAAGACAGGATCAACCCCCGGTTCCTCCAGCCCACCAAGGAAGTTCAGAGAGTCTCACTAACTCAATTCCAGAAGTAGCTCCTCTAGCACCTCTTAGAACTAAGAAGGTTGAACCCAGCATACCAACCAGGGCACCTACTAGATCATATCGTAAGGATAACGTTCGTTCACCTTACCGAAATGAGTCTCCTCAATTAGATGCATCTTTATCTAATCTTGGGTTGCAACCATCTCCCTCGTTTAATAATAATTCGCCTTCCCCATTATCAGGGTCTCCTGCCCCTCCAGATCCCCAGCAGTGTCCACTTGATAGATCAGGGGCTTTCTCTCCGATAAAATCCCCGTCTGATCAACGGTATGTTCACCAGAGATCGCTTAGTGGTACGCCTATAGCCGCTACTCAGACAGACTCTGATATTCAGGACCTTTACTCTGTAATTCAGGAAATCAAGTTCACGGGGATGAGTATCAGGGAATTTGAGCAATCAATAAAATCCAGACTGGAACAAATTAGTGAAGAAAATTTAAAGAGCGTCATTGACATTGATGCAAAGATGAAGGGGGTCGATCTACTCGTAAAGCAAAGTATCGAACAATGTATTTTGGTCGATGGAAAGATGCAAGACGTGGCAATGAATCTGGTTAGTCGTGGTGATACACAAGATGAAGGCAGTGATGATAGACAACAAGTCACTGCCTTAAAGTACAAGCAGTTGGCATCAGAAATTGAAAAGCTTCTTGAAGTTAGCCACGTCGATGAAGAGTTCATTCAAGAGCTATATAACTTGCAGTTCCTATCCCCTCGTCATGGGGGTGCAGTCGCTCAGTTATCTCATGTAGAGAATTTACTTGTAGATCTCACTCAAGCATTGGAGATGTTCAGTCATCGTGCTGGATCTGGCGAGGATTCGACTATGCAGGCATTCCAGGAACCCAAAAAACAGGCAAAAAATTTGGCCTCTCATTTTTCGGGTAACTTCCAGTACTTTATCGAAGAAAATATGTCTAAATTACTGAAGTCACCTCCAGATATGTCACTCCCGTTCTCACAGGGTTTGGAAGTTACTTTGCTTCAGGAATTTAGTTTGTATAGTGGCTGCTTATACTTTCTCCAGGAGAATGAACCACAAATGTTCACTTTAATTCTCGATTCTTATCAAAATAGTACACGGCGTATTTACCAAAACTCTTTCAACCAGTTCATGAGAGGATGGATCACTCAATTGGCTCAAATAACTGGAGAACGCAGCATAAAGTCTTCGCAATTTAGCCTCAATAATAATTCTGGCAACTCAAATGACCCTAGCGGCTTATTGTCACCATTGAGCGGTTCAGCTTTAAAGAGATTTCAACAACACTGTAACTTGCTTTGCAGTGAATTAGTGACTCGTGTTGCTGGTCAACAGTTTTTCTTAGAAATTTTCTTCCATCTTGGAAATGGAGGAAACATGAACTTCAGTAAGTTTGTTAACAAATACCCGTTACCAGAAAAACGTGGTTTAGTAACCACTAAGGCGTTACGCCAACTAGACTCACAGAAATTTTCTAACATCACAACATCAAAATCATCTAGTCTGCAGTTAATGCAAACTATGCAGAATAAAATGTTCCCTACGCTTTTGGAAATCATTACCAAGCTATTGATTCCTGCAACTTCTGAAAAATTGCATCTTGAGTCTATATATCTTATAATGCTTCTGGATCTAAAGGTTCAAGAGATGTCCCTAACTAACCAACAGTTCCTAAGTTCGTTATTGGATAAACTGCGCAAACAAATCTGTGATGCTTTCGGTGAGATTGTCAGACTACAAATTAGAAAAATATTGAACTCTCAGTTTGTCACCAATAAACGTGTTGGGATACATCCTGGTGTTGTGAAGTTCACGGAGAATGTGGCAATTATTGAATCGAATATTAATGCAGCCTTGAAATTGAAATCTGGTGACTATCTAGGTGATGTTACTCGTGCATTTGTTGATGAGTGCCATGATAATGTCTATAGAGCTTTAGCTCAGGGCCTCAAGTTGGGGGCTGATCCATCTACCCTCACTGCTCATTCAAATATGTCAACTGCTGCCAATCTGGTAGCTACGATTGGAACCAACAATAGCACCGAGGAGAATAAGGAGTTACTCAATCGACACGTCGTTATGATTGTGAATCTATATCGACTGTTCACTGAGTTTGAGAGCGTGACTGATGCAAATATGCACGCCAGTAAAGGCCTTACCTCCATCACCCAGGATGCAAAACGCAACTACAAGCGTGAGCTTGATGCATATATAAATGATGTTTTGGCTCGACCTCTTAGTAAAACAATGGCCTTCCTTAGTCATTTCGAATCTAGTAGTACTCAGTCTGGTAAACAAAAGGAAGGTTTGAGTTCATTGAAACGATTAGCAAAGGGTACAGATGTCAAGGACCTCCGTCTTGGAGTAGAAAATCTACGTAAGCGTGTTGAAAAGCACTTTGCTGGGTCGGATTCGGCAGTATTAAACAGTGTATGGCAAGGTATTAAAGAACAGTATCTTCACATATATACTCGCCTTAGTCGCACTGCCCAGAACCTAGACGGTATGAATTATCTGGTTATCACTAAGAACGATGTGATAAGTAGTTTTAATTAAAAATTGGCTTCCGTAGCTATTAATATATAATTATTATTTATTTACGATTTCTTTTTTTCTTTCTTCTTCTTCTTCTTCTTCTTCTTCTTCTTCTTCTTCTTCTTCTTGTTTCACTCTCCCGTCCCCCCCCCCCTCCTCCCACCACTTACTGGTGTACTTGCATCTTACAGGTTACGTCTAACTTGAAATTTATTTTGTGGATCGAACATTTTTTTGTTTACATTCATAAAATGGGTGCTAATTCTAGCAAAATCAGTAAAGAAAGCCTTTATAAACTTTTAGATGTTGACTCAAGTGCTTCCCAGCAGGAATTGAAATTGGCCTATAGGCGTAAAGCATTGGAACTTCACCCTGATCGTAATTACGACAATGAAGAAGCAGCCACGGCGCTGTTCGCAAAAGTGCAGGCCGCATTTGATCTCCTCAATAATCCTCAAGATAGATATTGGTATGATAAAGTTAGCCAAAATGTAAGTTATGATTCGTACGATGGAAACGCCACACCAGGGTCCGTGGTTCGAGAAATCGCGGCTGAACAATTACAATCGGAAACACTAGATTTTGAAACAATTTCTAATTATTTTATAAAATTGAAGCAAGAAGAACAGGAAGCGGCATTCGAAAATGGAATTGATGTTCCCGCCGTGGTTCTTGCATCTAATTTTGGAAAAAGTAGCGATCCTTGGTATAAAGTTAAACCTTTTTACGATGCATGGTCTCAATTTTCTAGCGTCAAATCCTTTGTCTGGGAGGATCTCTTCCCACTAAATACTACTATGGATCGTGCTACCCGAAAAAAAATTGAGCAAGAGAACAAAAAGGTGAGGGATGCTGCAAAACGAGACTTTGAGGCGACAGTTAAAAAAATTATTCAAATTTTGAAACAAAAAGATCCACGAAAACCACCCCAAAAGCAGCCAAAACAGACTGCAAAATCTCAAAAAGTATTTATTAATCCTGATACTAAACTAATCGAACCCGCCACAAAATCTGAGGAGGCCGTGGATTTGGTAGAAAAGATCAGTAATCTGGATATTTCCAAACCCGTAAGAAAGCAAGGAAAGGCGAAAATAAAACTGCAAAAAAAGAAACAAGTCGAGCATATCGTGGTGTGTGGGACTTGTGGGTTAGAACTCAATGTACCAGATCTTATCGAACACAAACGAATCACAAGGCATCCCTGATTTCTAGAAAATAACTATATTTGGAAACATGTTACAGTAATATATTAAGTTTTTTTGTTATTATTAAATTTAATTTGATACCTCGTTGAATATATTCAATTCGGACTCTGACTTAGCTGGTCGTTTACTATCTTCAGCGACAGAATGTCTTAATTTATCCAAGTGTGCAAGATATTCTTCATTAACACCAGTAATATATTTACCATTGAATACACCGATCTCGAAACCAGTAGCTTTGAAAGAAGCTGGGTCAAGTACAGCTGCACGACAGGATTTTATAAGATCCTCAATGGTTTGGTAATATAATCCGTCACACCCTAAGGTGGCCTGTATGTCTTTTATAGCACGGTTGTGAGCTACTAAAGCCTTTGAATCCGCTAAATCTATTCCATAGATATGATTGTAGCGAATAGCTGGGGCACAGCTGGCCATGTAAACTCGACGCGCACCGGCCTCACGAGCCATCTGTACAATTTCAAATGAAGTAGTTCCTCTAACGATACTATCATCAACTAAGAGAACATTTTTACCGTGAAACTCAAACTTGTTCGCATTGAGCTTTCTTCTTACGGAGCTTCGACGTTCTTGCTGGTTGGGCATTATGAACGTCCGACCAACATAACGGTTTTTTACAAATCCCTCTCGGTAAGGCAGCCCCAATTCAGTAGCAGTAGCAAGTGCACTGGGGTTAGAAGTATCAGGGACTGGAATTACGACGTCTATCGTTTCATGTACTTTCTCATTGCCACCCATTTCTTGTCGAATTTGTTTCCCTAATGAGATACCCATCTCAATACGGCTTCTATAGACCGAAATACCATCAATAACGGAATCGGGACGAGCAAAATACACGTATTCAAAAATACAAGGAGAGTATGCACTGGCAGGAACAACTTGATTGATAATAGGTTGAGCATCTGTAGCTTTGGTGACAATTACCGCTTGACCAGGTAGTACATCACGAATATTGGTAAAACCTCGGGCTTCCAATGCGATGTTTTCACTAGCGAACATGTAATCCATGCCGTTTTCTGACAAACGCTCACCATATACGAGGGGTCGAATGCCATGAGCGTCCCGAAATCCAATAACTCCGTAGCCGGCAATGACCGCTACACAGGCGAAACCACCTTCAACAAGCTGGTAAACTCCTTTAAGAGCACTTACGATGTCTTCAGGGTTTATTCTTCGCTTGTTGGAGTCCTGTAATTTAGCAGCAAATACATTCAAGAGAAGCTCGCTATCACTATCAGTATTGATATGTCGATGAACTGTTTCATCTAAATACTCTTTCAAGTACTCAGCATTTGTGAGGTTACCATTATGAGACATCGCAATTCCATATGGTGCATTCACATAGAATGGCTGGGCTTCGGAATTCGAGGACGTCCCCGCCGTGGGGTACCGGAGATGAGCGACTCCCATATTTCCGAAAAGATTTGCAGTTCGTGATGGAGTAAAAACATCTCGAACCATACCGTTTCCTTTGCATTGATAAACACGTCCACGAGGCTCACAGGTCATAATTCCACAAGCATCCTGGCCACGATGTTGTAGATAGTGGCATCCTTCAAGCAATTCAGGTGCAGCAAGACCCTCAGGACTAGCTAATAACAAACCGAGAATTCCACACATTTTTTTGGTTTTAATTCTCAGTTATACCGTCTATTTGAAAATTTAATATTAATTGGTTT
Source organism: Starmerella khaoyaiensis (assembly GCA_030563285.1). Lineage (NCBI taxonomy): Eukaryota > Fungi > Ascomycota > Dipodascomycetes > Dipodascales > Trichomonascaceae > Starmerella > Starmerella khaoyaiensis. Next base: position 8,572 of record JAKUBR010000039.1, on the reverse strand, counting down.
TTTATCGGATCTACTTGATCTTGAAATTTATTTTTCATCACGTGCATAGTGTCATTAATGGCGCCTTGCATAGCTTGAGAGACGAGACTTGAGAGCTCACTAAATTATGTAGCTTTTTATTGATAAATTATCAAATACTACTTATTTATGTCGATTGAACTATTGTTTAAAGGCGATTGGACGCTTTTTTAATAACCACTAATTATGTGTGGATTTTTTCTGAATGTACGACTAAGATAAACCCAGTACCCAAAATTTCAAGAAGATGAGAAATTCAGAATCATAGTAAATCACATTATAGATCAATATATGTATATATAAGTACTGATGCTTTAAAACTTTCCGATATTTTAGCTCCTCTGACCGCCAATTTGTAAGTTATAGTACCATTTTGGTCCAACCAATGAGACTTTGTGGCCTGAGCCTTAACTGTGAATGGTTTAAACTAAACAAGCCAAAAGTAAGGTATAATCAATTAATATTCCCAATTTATCTAAAATAGCTAAAATTTTTTATATTCTTTATCAATAAATAATTATTTTATCGCATAGTACTACTGCCTAATCATCGCGGCACAATCCACTCATATCATTGTTCTTTAACTAACAGAAACGTAATTCTGGAAGCGATATGGTTACAAGGTCGTGTAATTATCATATCATACTGTCAAAGTATCTACGAGGGTTCACCATCAATTCCATCAACCGCCCCCCATGAGGTCCCTCCACAAACGATGGCAACTACTGGTCCCTCCTTAAATTCTGCAAGTTGACCATTGTAAACTGCTGAGAGAGTTGCTGCACAGGCTGGCTCCACAATCATACAGTGATCTGACGCAAATTGTTTGATTGCTCTCTTGCAATCATCATCGCTAACTAGTAATGCCTTAGAATTATACTGAGTTGCAGCATCAATTGCCTGTTGGGGAACATATACTGAGGCTAATGAACTGGCAATAGTGCTGATGTTAGAAAGATACACCTGGCGCTTCGCGGCAAGACTACCATAAAAGGTAGGAGCACCCTCAGTCTCAACTACAACCACAGGAACTAAGTCTGCCCACCCGACTTTCTTAAGACCCTCAATGACGCCTAAGTAAAGCCCTCCACCACCGCACGAAAGTACAATAGCAGAGGGGCGTTCCAGACCGTAGGTCTTGAGTTGGTCAGCAATCTCAGTTATCATACTTGCGTGACCTTCCCAAATTACAGGATTGTCAAAAGGATGACAATAAATTGCATTCTCACCCTTTGCTTCTGATTCTTTCATTAGTTCCTTCATATGAGCATCGGCCTCTGCCACAAGTGAGCCGTGAACTACAGTTTGAGCCCCCATTTTCTGAATTCTTTTGAGCATTCGAGGCTTGGTAGTGGTCGGCAAAACCACCGTACATTTAGCTTTAACAGCTAGTGCAGCCTCAGCAGCAGCGAGTCCGGCATTACCGCCAGAACAACAGAATACATGAGAGTTTTCATGCTCTGCAACGGCTCTTTCAACTAGATTAGACATACCACGGGACTTGAAGCTCCCGGATGGCTGAGTATTCTCTAATTTCAAAAACACCTGCTGCGGGAAACAATTGGATCGAACTAGTGGCGTCGTATAGTACATTGAAATAATTAAATGAAAGCCCAAGCAGAGAGATAGGGGTAAGGAATGTTTTACCGTTTTTACCGATAAGTAGTTCAGAATAGTAGGGTCACAAAAGGGTTTTTGGCGGTTACCACACAGCGTTCGATACCACGGTTAAACTAATATTATGCAAATATTCACATGACTTTATTGATTTTATACCTTCGACTTCCATCTTCAAGAGATTGGTAATCGAAGCCAGCAATGCCGCAACTATGAGAATAATTTAGTGACAATTTTGCAGCCTCCTTTGACTTTTGGAGACCAGTTTACAATTTCCTATCACACAAACCAATCTACTTGAGCTGCCAAACTAAACCGCCAACAAATTTCATCACGTGAACCAAGTTGGCTAGAAAGTCGATTTTATTCCTCTAATTGCAAGGAAAGAATAGCGATTGCCGTCTCTATTTGATCCCGGAGTGCACATTTCTTTTTGAGTGCTGATAATTTTAGAGACGTTATAATTTTAGCTTCTAGAATAGCCTGCTCCTCCACTGTCAGTAAGTACTGGCTCATCAAGGAAAGCACCTCATCCTCAGAGATTGTGAGCGCATTCACTATCGGTTCCCATACACCAGGATCCATTCTTTTAAGATTATCAGTCCGTTTAAGGACATTCTGTGCACTCTGTTTATTGTTTGCAGGTTCGACAATAGTGACTTTCTTTTTATTAGCTTTTCTAGTAGCTTTAGTCACCTTAGTAGTTACTGGAATTTTCATAGCAGCATCACTTGAGTCACAGATCGTCTGATCTGCTTCAGTTGATTCAGTTTTTCTCCTATCCTCATATTTTTGCAGTGGATTGGTGGTAGAAAGCTTCTTGCTATAGCCCTTTACCAGTGGCAACATATGGGCAATTCGACAGTCTGCTAAATGCTGAGGATTTTCATGAGCATTAATTGGGTGTTTCATGCAGCCGATACATCCTAAGGTCTCACTACATGATTCAGATTGTGGAAGGTAATAAAATCCGTAAGCTGCTAATGCATCACCTTGCGACATGAGACTAGAATCACGAAAGCTCATCAAACATCCTTGGAATAAAAGTTTACCGGCTTGCTGAGGATCAGAACTGAGACACTTAGACGCCATGCCAAGTTTAGCTACGAAACATCCCTGATGGAAGCCTGCATGGCACCCAATGGGGTTTTCGCCCCAAACCGTCGTCACCTTTGCAGCTTTGAACCCACATTTACAGCAAACGATTTGATTTAGAGATGAAATTTCCGGTGCAAACTCAAAGAATGCTTTAGCTAGTTCAGTTTTGGTAGTAGCTTCAGGAACCCAATTCATTTTCTTGGAACAGAAAGGAAGTGGATGTCCTGAAAAGCTGTTTTGGCGATTTAAAAAGTAAGATTGCTTTTCCATTGTGATCTAAATAATATGATGAAGAAAGAATGAGGACATTTGTGTGGCTAAATATTAATTTGGGCTGATAATCGAATAGTGCGGAAATCGTGAGGAAACCATGAGGAAACCATGAGTAAATTCGATATTTGCGCAGGGCAAAATAATAAAACATTATCACCATATCCTTGAAAGTAAACCATATCAAATCCGCTTCTCGAAAACAAAAGTAGTTCAATAATGAGTTAGTGTGCTGGCGTTTGATGTCTGATACAATTCCTTGTAGATTAAAATTTAATTTTTGTTTTTTCTGGTTCTGTTTCTGTTCTGTTTTAGTTTCTATTTACTGTTCCTTTTCCATTTTTATTTCTCTTTTATTTCCATCTATATTCCCATCTATTTATCTCCTATCTCTTTATCCACCTATGTTTATTTCCCCTCACCCTGTCAACAACATTCATGAACCAGATTAATTCTATCCGGTTTAACGAGGATTGTTCTTGTTTCACCGTAGCCCATGCCCGAGGCTTCAAAGTATTCAATGCTGATCCCGTTGACTCCTGGGTAAGTCGAGATTTTGGTGCCGATAAGGGATTGTCGGAAGCAGTAGTATTAAATCGGACTAATTATATGGCCCTCGTAGGCAGCTCAGGGTCACACTTCCCTCCAACGAGACTCATGATTTGGAACGATCAAAGCCAACAGGCATCATTAATTCATTTTGATCACCCCGTTCTTAATGCATTGATTAACAAGCAGGTTGTGGTGGCAGTTACGGAGTCCACCACCCACATCCACGAATTGGCACCTCCACATAAACTCATAATGAAAATCAACACTGCATCGAACCCACTGGGGCTCGCCAATATGTTCCAGGATAATTTAGTGATTCCTGCTCGCAAGGTGGGGCAAATAGCTATTGTTAATGCACTTACTGGTAAGGTCAAGCAGATAGCTGCGTGTCACCGCTCCCCATTAGCAGCTTTAGCTATCAATGGCACCTATGTCGCTACAGCTAGCTCTACTGGTACTCTTATTCGATGTCAGGATCTCAACAGTGAAACCGTGAAATGGTTCAGACGAGGTCTAGATCGTGCTCAAATATACTCAATTGCACTGTCTCCCAGTTCACATAAAATCGCAGTAATTAGCGATAAGAAAACATTGCATGTATTTGATATTGATAGTTCTCATAACGAGCGGCATTCTCTAGCTTCAGTCGCTCCCAATGTATACTTCGGTGATGAATGGAGTAGTGCTCGACTGAAAACGAAAAGTAAAGAGAGTGGAGTTATTGGATGGACTTCGGATAACGCAATTGTTGTTGTACGGCCCCATGAAGCACAATGGGAGAAGTATGCTATCATTGGACAGGGGCTGGTACCCGAGGCATGGAGACAAATAAGGTGACGCAAACTAAATGATATTTAATAAATTATATATATATATGCAAAATAAAGATTTCTAGTCAATGACCTCGCAGAGAATCTTGTTATCAGTGTAAGGGAAAGGCTCGCGGTTGTATTCTCTCACGAAACGTTCAGCTTCCTTTTCTGATTTGAATCTGAGCAAAATTGGGGACCCACCGTAGCTGATATTTCCCATTGGCATTCTCTCCACGGCAAGAGCATCATCATCAATGAGATCATAATCCCATAGTACTCGTAAAATAGTATGTTCCGGGAACCCCACGGGAAGTCCCAGCAGTAACACATGAGCACGACGGGGTACATTGGTCTTAGCTAGCAAGGGACTTCGATAGCCCTGGATGTCAGGAGATGTAAATCTTAATTTCAATGGGAAGCCACATAGTTCATGGCCCATGGTATGTTCAAAATACTGGACGGCCTGATCAGTCGTATCGAAGTGTAAGAAGTATCCCATCCACCTTGTTAGATTCACAGGATTTCGAGCTCTAGTTACCACAAATTTCGTTGGTTCAGGTTCGCTGGGGCCAATTCGTTCGAAATCTGACTTCGTAAATGTTAGATCTGTGCAGTACCAGTACAGTAGGTTTGTCGCTGCATCAGCACGCAGAAACTTCAGACTATTCTGTTCCGGTAGATCTAATGGCTTCAGTTGTTTATCAGCAAAGCTGGGTTCCTTCTGAGAGCCATCAAATAGTTTACGAATAAGTCCCCGAAGGCCGCGGGGAGGTGGAGGATCTTCCTCAACCATACGAGCTGGTGGGTTGGGCTCAGGGACGAGGTTTCGACCGGGGGCTTTTGTGGATTTACAACGATAATTAGAAAGTGTAATAGTGTTTATTGACAAATTTCCAGGTGGCAAATTAGCCGGAACAAAACTTATTGAACGCCATGGCCGTAATGACATCATTTGGTATCACACACTCTAGAGAATGGAGATTCCATATGTCACATGCTTTGATGTACTCTGTAATTTTCGTAGTTCCAGAGGAAACAAAATACAACTTTTGAATACGAATTATAAATTACTAAGTTCGGAATGATTTTATCATGTTGCTATTATATGGATTTTCAAAAAATACTCTATTTAAAGTACGAAACTTTCTTTTAATAAACCAACTGATAATCACCTTATATTTTTATATTACTTTGTTCTTATTTACCATGACCATTCTTATTTAGGTCTTCTTATTAGCTTCGCTTTATTTATTTTGGTATATTTATTTATTTCATGTGCCCATCATTTCCATGTTCCTAGCTATGACATATGTGCTTCCCCTTTTCCGCCTGTTCCTTCACCTGCATATATATTGGAGATACGGGTTAGGTCCAAAACATACGAAACGAGTCGACTACACCAATGAACCAACCAGTATGGCATGGCTATAGACGAGGTAGCGCTCAAAGTGGTGTGAGTCTTGATGAAAGTACTCCACCAACTACTTTTGCTACTTTAAGTCTCGATCAGCTTGCCCCGAACCAATCATCTATTCACTCTAAATCATCACCTTCCCATAGTCCTCAAAGCCAATTTACAAGATTCAATCCATCACAATCTGAACAGCTTGCACATGATCATTCTAAAGTTGACCATGTAAACCATGATATTTGGTCACCGATGTATGCTGGACACCGTGGACAGAGCTTTGGTGCCTATGGTGCTATGAGTTCCTTTTCCGGTTCGTTCTCCGGCTCCGCACGATCCTCAGCATCTCCATCATTTGATTCTGAAAGATATCGATCAGGAGGTGCAGCATGGGGATCCGCAGAAACTCCAGTAAGACGATTAGCGAGCTTTCCTAGTGCTGAACCAGGCACACTCTATTCATCGCGGTCAGCCTCTGAATCCTCTACGGACTCAAAGCTACCGGCTCAAAGAGAACCATTTCTGGCATCTCTTAGCAAACCACAATCTCGAATGGATTTTACAGGTCCTGCGATCAGTGTTCTTGAACGTTTCCAAAATCTTGGAGATGCTACGCGCATGGCTGAGATGAGCAGAGCTGCTGAGAATCGTGAAACCGAGGTTGAACGTCATTGGAAACCCCGGAATTCTAATGGCCCAGTTCCTGTTCCTGTTCCTGTTCCTGTTTCTGTTCCTATTCCCGTGCCTGCTCCCATGCCTGCTCAAGTCTCAAATCATCCTGAGGCCTCACCAGCAAAGTTTAAATCATCAGCACCGGTAACAGCCAAAGATCCTAAGGTTATTCTTCCCTCTGGTCCTGCTTCCGAGAAAATATCCTCTACATCACATGCTACTGCCCCTTCGAGCATCAGTGGTTCATCAAAACGACCCAACCCCGCGTTACTAGAAAAATTGCACGCATCTCCACCTTCACTTACTCTGCAGGAACTACAGGGGAGTGTTTCGGCTGCTAGCTGTGATCAGCATGGCTCACGTTTCATCCAGGAAAAACTCGGTACCTCCTCCCCACAGGTACGTCAAGCTGTGGTTGATGAGATTTTGGAAGATACTCTGGTACTAGCTATGGACGTATTCGGCAATTATGTGATTCAATTACTATTCGACGTATGTGCGAACGCAGATAAATTGCGGCTTGGAAAAGCATTAAGGGGTCATGTAACGGTGCTATCACTGCACATGTATGGCTGTCGTGTTATCCAGGTCGCACTGAAGCACCTGCCGCTTGCAGACCAGCTAGAAATCATCAGTGAAATAAAGGATATAGTTTCGAGCTGTATTCGTGACCATAATGGTAACCACGTTATTCAAAAAGCCATCGAATTCATCCCGCCCAAGAAGATTCCATTCATATATGCAGCAATGCTACCCCAGGCCTTATCACTCTCAAAACACCTTTATGGATGTCGTGTAGTGCAGAGATCACTCGAGCATGGTACACAAACGACTAAAAATCAGATTTTGGGAATCGTGCGGGCCAACATTGACGATTTGGTGTTGGATCAGTATGGAAACTATGTGGTGCAACATATTGTGGAGCATGGCCCTGCTTCTGATCGTGAAGGTGTGATGAATCGACTCAATCACAAAATACTACCGCTGAGTGAACACAAGTATGCGTCTAATGTTGTGGAGAAGTGCTTCATCAGAGGTAGCCCATCGCAGCGGACGTCAATGGTGGACATAATTGTGAACGGACAGTTGCATGGTGAGCATGCAGTTCTTGCCATGATGAAGGACCAGTATGCAAACTATGTAATTCAACGTATTCTAGGGACTGCCCGTGATGAAGATTACGAGCGGTTGGCACGAGTCGTAAAAAGATATCTTCCCGTGGCGAAACGCACGCATCACAGCAAACATCTTCTTGCTATAGAAAGGCGATTGAGATGAAAAAGTGGTTTTGTATATTATATTTATTAGTTAGATTTAAAATGTTTGTACATATGGAACGAGTTGAGGGGCAATAAGTAGTCAATTAAACTTTTTACCGGTAGTAGATATTTGAATCGTACTGGACTCATTATCTATTGTTAGTACGTGAAGTTATCAGTGAACCAAGCTCTAGTATAATTGAACCATGGCTGAAAGTACTCATAATTAGCACTTATCGCCCGATAAATAGCTCACAGTATTCAAAATCTGGCGCCTGTACGAGACCGTAGATACTCCTTTAAACGTATTCCTGTGGTAAAGTGCACTAAATAACACCCTGATACAGTATAAAGACCGTAGAAGTCTCTCAAATCTGTATTACCGCGAGAAATTTAGCTACATCAAAAAGACCGAGGTACCCCTCCTAGTGTATTTCTAGTAATATAATCCGCAATATACCACCGCAATACATTGAAGAGACCGTATGGGTCCCCCGAACTTGTATTACGAGTGATTATCTTGGGAATCTACTATGAATATACATTAGAGAGACCGTAGGTACCCCCCTCCAATGTAAATCCCCAGTAGACCGGAGCAAATTTCCAGTTTTCACGAGAAAATGAATCAAGGTGACCGTAGGTATCCCCCAATTTTGATTTTCAAGTGTTCAACTAGGAGATTTGTAGCCTCCAAGGTACCACCTGCCTTCCCATGAGCTACAGTCCCGCCACTTGGAGTATAGCCCATGAGGTATTATTTATATAATTTTAAGTGTTATGGGTACTTTTTTTGTTATGCTGCCGTGCATGCACTATGGACCCACTGGCTACCTGTACCCGTTGGTAGCCAGCAGTTGTCCTCTTAA
>JAKUBR010000038.1:0-50666 GCA_030563285.1 Starmerella khaoyaiensis | reverse complement strand
TTCGCATTTGTCCAATATACAGACGCACACGAAGTCAGCGATCAATTTTTCCATATCTTGTATCTCAATAACATTGAGTGACCTGAGTCTGAAATCCCCGGTTATATCTGGTTATTTTTGATGTCTACTTTTTTGTTGATGAATAGCATAAGTGATACATCGAACACAAAGTATAAGGCATGCGCAATGTTGATTATTTTGCACAGATTTGGATACAGATGGTGAACTCATGAGGCCACTTGATAGGAAGACTGTGGATAACGAGGGTGAATATACACAGAGAACTACCCGTTTCTGTCATTGAGATATATACAAACTACTGGGACATCATTGATTACTTTCTGCCTATACTAATATTAAGGATCCCGCTCAAGAAACTTCAGTTATGGGTACTTTTCTACTTGAAATCATTATTTGACTAAGAACGATGTTGTTAAGTTGATTATTTCTTTAAACATCTACGGAACCTGATCAATTAAAATGAATCTTCTTGCAAGTAAAACGTGAACTTTTCAAGTACACCATAATCACGTCCACGTGATATACGTCAGCATACTAGGTGTCCCTTAAGTAGGATCAAAAGAGAGGAGGATCTGCACAGTTCAGTAGGTTCCCAATCAAACTAAACATATAGAGTCAGCAAAAAGGTACTAAGTATGTCATACTACGGGAATACACAATATGGTGATTACTTTAGTGCCATGGGAGGTATGAGTGCCTCAGGTTCCATGGAAGTAGGTGAATCGGGGGGAAGCGATACTGAGATACCGCTTTCTACCGGTTTCTTTGCTGCATTTGGTACTACTGGATATCCAGGTGAACCGTCACTTTTGGAAGAGCTCGGGGTAAACTTTGGGCATATTTCACAGAAGACCAGGGCAGTTCTTCACCCATTGAACAGAGGAGCAATTCCCGAAGAGTTGATGGAAGACAGTGATCTTGCTGGACCCATTTTATTTTTCTTACTATTTGGAACATTTCTTTTGCTTAGTGGCAAGTCACATTTTGGGTATATTTATGGATTGGGACTGGTTGGTACTTTTCTCCAGTATGGAATTCTTAATATGATGTCATTAAAAAGCATAGAATTCATGAAAACTATGAGTGTTTTGGGTTATTGTATGCTGCCGTTAGTAGCTACTGCTGCCCTGGGCGTCTGTGTACCGCTTAATACCTTGATAGGATATATTTTAGGAGGATTGGTGATCATTTGGTGTACGTTATCAGCCTCAGCTATTTTTGTAACGTATTTGCAATTATCTCAGGTAAGAGCTCTGGTTGCGTATCCACTGGCACTGTTTTATGGCGTTTTTAGTTTACTAACCTTATTCCAGGAATCTGCTATCTAAATTATTATTTATTGATCTATCGGTTTTCTCTGTAATTCCACTGGTGTTTGCTTGATTAATCAAATGCGTACTGCTGTGTATTCAGTCCATGAAATGTTCCTAGAATGTCTTTGCTTTTTCTTGTTATTGTCATTTATAGCTTGAGTCGCAGTTTCAGCGAAATAAGGTATTCTATTACATTGCTTGAAACCGAGCCTGTGGCGAAATTTAGCAGTTTGATAGAACATTTGAAGATTCCGTTGGCTATGCTTGGTATCTGCAGGTAGTCGCATACCATTTCAGTTGTATGCAGCTGAGTGACCTAGGGACTCGTAACTAGAGATGGCTTGAAAATTAATGGAAAGCTATGTTGATTGTTACCTCATTACCGGTCAATCGATCATTATACACGTTTACCTTGGCACATAAGTCACAACCTATATATCGATGGAATAACTGAGAATGGTATTTACCGACCCAAAAGCCATCAATACTCTAATAAGAGTCTGTACGTTCGAACGTTCAGTAATAACTTAATTTTGTGACATTACACGAAAGGTCCAATAATGAGTTCAGTGGATCAGTACAATACTAGCAGGGGTATACAAGTATAGAAAGAAGTAGTTTCCAGTCTATCTATTTAGTTAAAGAAGTATATATTTCAGTCGCAAATCCATTGGCAATGTTGAATATTTGTGGCAGTTACCCTTACCTTACGCAAACATCGAATGCATTATGAGTATAATGACAAAATTGACTAAACAGCTAATTACAACGCCAATTTTCTACGTAAATGCGGATCCACATATCGGGCATCTCTATTCAATGATACTTGCGGATGTTGCTCATCGATATGCTTTGTTCACTGGTACAAAGTCCATCATGTCCACGGGGACTGATGAACACGGAACAAAGGTAGCGCGGGCTGCTTCTATACAGAATGAACTTCCCAAATTATTCGTTGACCGTTTAAGTGCACGTTTCAAGGCCTTGGCAGATTGCAGTAATATTGATTATACTCGTTTCATTAGAACAACCGATCCGGACCATGTGGAAGAGTCCAAAACAATGTGGAATACTTTATTGAGAGCCGGATATATTTATAAAAAAAAACATTCAGGATGGTACTGTGTTAGTGATGAGACATTTTACCCAGAATCAGAGCTTGAAGATACGGGATCAGGTAAGTTAAGTAAGGAAAGTGGAAATCCTGTGGAATGGTATGAGGAAGAGAATTGGTTTTTCCGATTGAGCAAATTACAAGATAAATTGATACATTTATTCGAAACTAACTCGAAATTCGTATTACCACAGGCACGCCATGCTAGCCTACTTAGAGAACTCAAATCTGAGCCATTAAAGGATCTTTCGATTTCTAGGCCACTGTCGCGATGTGAATGGGGTATTCCCATACCTGGAACGTCCGATACAATGTATGTTTGGTTTGAAGCACTTATAAATTATCTCACAGTTGCTAAATCTTCATCCACCACTCGGTCTTTGGAAAGCTGGTGGCCAGCCACTCACATAATAGGGAAAGATATCATTCGATTCCATGCGATTTATTGGCCAGCATTTTTGATAGCTGCCGGAGTTGAAGTACCTCGACATATTGTGGTACACAGCCACTGGACTTTGGAGGGCAGTAAAATGTCTAAATCTAAACAGAATGTGGTGAACCCATTCGAAGCAATTGAACAATTTGGATTAGATTCTGTGCGTTACGTTCTTTGTCATGACTCCTCACTAGCACATGATAGTCCTTTTAGCTTTGGCCGATTGGTAGAAAGACACAATATCAATCTTGTGAATAAGTGGGCAAACCTTGCTTCAAGAGTAAGTAAATTTGATGTCATACAGAGCTTGAAGACGTGGAAGGATGCAGGATATCCGGGAGCCAATAACAATCTACAACAACTATGCTCGAATTTCGCAGCATCATTTGAATTTGGTAGATACACTCAGGTTATCAATGATGCAGGTATGGCCGCTAACGTCGATCTCCAGAACGCTGAACCATGGACTGATCCTTCCTCACCAGAAAAGCAAATTTCTGTGGCATTAGCAGCAGATACATGTCGGGTCATGGCATTGCTTTTGCAGCCAGTGTGTCCTACGTACGCGACAAGAATGTTAGATAAACTCGGTGTGTCTAAATCCAGGAGAACGTCAGAATTTGCTGCTCTCGGTACTGATATCGCGTATGGAGCGTGCTCGAAGGGACATATTTTGAAGCGAATCTAGTGATTAACTGATCTTTATTTTGTATCTATTGAAACCGTTTGTTTACTTTGTGGATCGTTATCGCGGCACCCAGACCCTAATCCTGAGTAACTAATAAATGCAACACCTTGAGCAAGTAAGAAATATTGGTAGTTGGTTAAAGTGTCTAAGGTTAAGTGATGTAAAAGATGTCTAGAAGTAATATTAACAACCCCAGACAAAGCCAGTTGAGATGTTCACGAGTGGCTAAAAAACAGGGAGAAATGCATAGTAGGGTAAGGAATCTTTTTTGGAGGCAGCGAACAGTAAAAGCCAAGATTTAGAGTTCATTAAGGACTCTCAGCTTCATTAGTGTTCGAATAATATTTTCAATTGTGTAACTCAATCTCTGAATGGTAACTGTTTGGATTTAGGGTCTTGGGAGAACTCAGTGAGGGTGTTTGAGAGCCCTTACAGTGTGGGGTACAAGGATGTGCTTGCCAGCATGAAGTCACTGATCTATCGGTATAATGGTGAGCAGATGGTTCTAGAGTAGTGAATGGTGGAGCTAACAACCCAATTCGTATCTAAGACCTCGCCAGTGGTCAATAAGCTCTGGTTGGTCAACATGATCAAGCAGTTACAGGATTGGTTTTGATAGATGCCAGCCCATGGTTGGTTCAGTGAGATTAAAGATGATGATTAAAAATTAGAATAGCGTTCAGGGAAACCACTAAGTAGCTTAATTGGTGCTTCCAGAACGGGCTTATGCCTTGAGATCTGTAATGAAGCTTTAGGTAGTAAGTTATGCTCCAAAACCTGTTGCGATAGTCACTTTGAAGTCTGTTAAGCCATCAGAATTCCTGTATTAATACTTAAGCTGATGCTTTGAAATTTGCGATTAGATATTTGCAGGACGCCGTTCGAACTTCTCTTTTGAGTGCCACTGTAAATCTTCTGGAGCCACGAATAAGGTTATGGAAGTTGTGTATGCAATACTTTGGAAAAATCGATTCCCGGTACATTATCTCATGAGACGAATTTATATTGATGCATGCGCCACATTTAGAAGTAAATAATCTGCTGAATACATATTTTTTTATTAAGTGAATAATGTTTTGCCTTTTTAAGTGAGCTCTAACATGTTACCGCTCCTGGCGGATATTTAGAGTTCTTGACTACATTGTATTGCATAAGAGTAGTTGCAGTGGTATTATATTACCGCTCTCGGCGGCTCTGAGTGCATAACCCTACATATAATAGATACGGTGGTACCATATTACCACCCCAGGCGGATATTTAAAGTTTTTGTTTGCATTGCATTGCATAAAATATATGCGCGGTTTTATTTTACCGCTCCGGGAGGATATTTAGAGTTCTTGACTACATTGCATTGCATAAGAGTAGTTGCAGTGGTATTATATTACCGCTCTCGGCGGCTCTGAGTGCAAAACCCTACATATAATAGATACGGTGGTACCATATTACCACCCCAGGCGGATATTTAAAGTTTTGCTTGCATGTCCTTGCATATTCTCGCATGAAATAGATACACGGTACTATGTTACCGCTCTGAGCGGTTTAAAGTGGATGGTCCTCGCATGAAGTAAATACAGTGGTGCCACTCTGGGTATTTTCTAGTGCATAATATATAGTTGTGTGAAGATATAAATACTGATTTATAGTGTAAATTCTATATTAAAATTACATATACTGATGCAAAATCATCGCTGGAGTGTGAAACTCAGAACCACTTTATGTTGTGTAGCCAGTCTAATGAAGCTTATGTGTACCCTTTTTCTGACTGACCAGCTCGAATTTTCGAACAGTGAATACGACGACTCGCATACGCCGCTGATATCTAATGAGGATGCAATAAATAAAACTATTTTTCAAAGATTTTGGAGCTTCATTTGACCGGAACTCTCAGAGGAGTCCAAATGGATTTTTCCCTTGCTGGCCTTACTCTTTGCCATCGATAGCTTTGGTTTCTTCTCTCTTATCTCTCTATCTTGGATGTCACATTATGTTGCACGAAAATTTAATGTAAACGATTCCCTTCTGGGCCGGATATTCTTTGTGACAGGTATCATCGCTGCTTTTGCATCTCTTGGTGGAGCTTCCATTTCCCGGAGATTGGGACCCATGTTTACTATGATAGGAAAACATCTTCCATCCTCAGCTGTATTAGTTCTCATACCTTTAGCTCGAAATCTTGTAAATACCTTGACTTTGTTCATCATTCGAGCATCCACGGCAACTATGCACATCGCTCCTCGTCAGGTGTTTATCTCTACTGTTGTTCTGGAGTAGCGAACTGCAGTGATGGGATCACTGAATGTTTTCAAAACAGCTGCTCAGCTCATTGGTCCTTATGTCACAGGTCTTTTAACTAAGCATAATAGGCAGTGGTTGTGTTTTGTTCTCAGGGGTAATTTTCAAGGTAAGTTATGATTTTGCTATCATCGCATTCTTTTTACGAGTCTCACTGGATCGTGAAAGTTCCCATTAATCAAGTCCAATATTAATTCTAATAATATAATTAAGTAACACTAATCTAAAGAAAAAGGCAGATAAGATCCACCACCGCTGATCAAAGATTTGGCTCTTCTGATAGTATTGAATCTTGTATCATAGCTGCGCACAAATTCAGGGATCGCCGGAGTATGTCCAATACTCATACCAACCTTTACCAATGTTTCTATTTTAATTAATGAATTGGCCTGAATATCACTATCTGGGGTGAATTTGTTTTCTTCAAATAAAAGAACCACTGTTGAACCTCCAAACTGAAAATATCCTAACTCCTCGGTCCGATTTACTGGGTCGCCCGACTTCTTAGTCACTACGCAGCTACCAACCATCATTGCACCAACCATCACAACCATTACTCGGCCAAACTGGGGAGAATCGATTGGGAATACTACACGATTGTTTTCACCAAAAACATCAAGCCCTGAACGAACAGCCATGGGATTCACAGTATAATAATGACCGTCTATAAAGTGAGGCTCTCTCATTACTCCCTCTACTGGAGAATGAACCCTATGATAATCCTGAGGAGCTAATCGAAAAATTGCAGCTGAGCCTTTAGCAAATCTCAACGATTCTTTACCATATCGACTTCCCAAGAGCTTTTCTACCGAAAAAGACTTGCCCTTGATCCACAGACTCTGCGCTAGATCGATAGATTGAAAAATACAGAGCCGGCAATCAGCCATTGAAACTGCTGTTCTTGGCTCCTCTGAATTCTCACAAGGTCGCACACCGGAACGGAGTTCTCGGTAAAAAAATTCGTTAAATGTTTTGAAACTTGATGTGGGGTGTAATACCTCAGACATGTCGAGGTTGTGAAACTTAATGAAGGGCAAAATCGATGATTGAGAAGCAGGATCAGAGTACTTAATGCCTTGTTTGAGAGTATATTTTTTGAGGAGCTTTTGGAACTTATGACGCTCAACTGGTCCTAATGCATATATTACTCTAATACCGACCCTTACAGAAGTGGCCATCTTTTCTTCCGAAATTTGGCCAGACACGCGATCTTGGACAAGAATATTAGCAGAGTGCGCTCCTAATTTGTATGAGCCATACGAAAATTTTGAGAAGAAATTTGCATACCAGCGCTTAGATGCCTGTTGGCTACTAACATATTTTTTGTCTAGAAGCAAAGCTGTTGAATCGGCCCAGTGTCGACTCGCACATAGAGAAAGGTGTTGTAATGCACTACTTTTCTGTTTTGACGTTTTCTTACGGCAAATGGGGCATATTCGAAATAAGATGACATGCTCAGCAGAAAGTGTAGCTACGATATTCTCTAGTTCAATTACAATAAGATCCTCCTTCAATCTGTCCTGGTCGGGATCCAATTGATGTTTTGTGAAGAACCCTCTTACGGTATCCTCGGTTAAAGTTGAGCCAAGCGAGTTCAGTAAAGCTTTCAAGCTGACCAGTGACAAACCAGAATCTTCTGAATCATAGAGTGCAATCACTCCTCGCCACATTTGTTGTCTAACCGCGGCCATTGGATAGTAGTGTACTTTAATCACTAATTCAGCAGTTCCGGCCTCATGATCTAATGGTAGAATCATAGTTGAAGGTGCATGATCAATCAAATCATAGAGTCCAGTTTGAGGATCTTGCTTAGGAGCCTGCTCTTTGATAAGCTGACTTACTGGAAGCTCTACATCAGCAACACGATCATTCAAGGTTATTCTATCTTTATCCCAAACTGTGAAGACAATAGAAAACCCTGTTTCTGAGCTACCAACATCAAATGCGACCTTGCAATTAAAGGTTGGATTCAACGTGTGCCTCCGGTAGGGGGTTTTATAGACACGGCGGCCGAACCCCATGATAACAAACGGATCCATATCAAACGAGACCCCAGTAAGAGTGCGAAACTTAGGTAGGTTTGCAATACTCATAATTTCTAAAAACACTACTCCCTTGGTATCGGGGTTCAAGTCAAATCCCAAAGCTTTGGGCCGCTCCAGGTCTAGGCTCGATATACTTTTTGCCATACCAATGGATGTTGCCCCCGTTTCCACCGATATCATTGAATCTGTATCACTCAAATTTTCTGAGAAAATCTGCAAAGCTTGACCTGGAGATGGTAGAAGATCGGTACCTTGGGAATTGCGACGGCCCAACCCCCGTGAAGGTAGACATTGTCTCCAACCGTCAGACCCAGGATTTATCAGCTCGAACTCAAAATCTATCTTGAGATTTAGCGATTGAAGTAATGCAGTCTCAACCTGAACTGTCCTTACAAATTTTTCTGATCCTAATGTTGGAGGATTCAATGCCGGGAAGGATAGAATCGCAGTCCCAATGACAGTTCTGAGGCGTCTTCTTCGGTTAGTAATAGTAACTTTTACAAATTCTTTATTTATTAATGAGGATTCAATTCTGATCTCTGTATCAGGCCAGGAAACTTTAGATCGGTGACTTACCGGATCAACAGGCTGAGGAGTTGCCAATTTGGAGGTAAATTGTTCCGTAGAAGTTGCTAAAGTTAACCCTACGCTATGTAGGCGAGCATCAGATTGAGTGAAACGTACTTCTTTCACCCGAAAAGATACAAATGTAGGATCCAATAGGCTCGACAGCCAGCTCATCCGCTATTTTGTGGACCCTATTTTTCGGATATGTGGTTTGGTTAAGGGCAACAAACTCCTTAACTAATTTACTTAGGCTGAAAAACGAAGAAATGAACAAAGAGAATTGTCGAAAGGAATTAAATATGTTAATAAATAATTAAATATGTACACATATGTGCGTCAATTTTTGACAATTGATTTAAATGCATCAATGACGCCCTTAGGATCGTCTTTATGGAATACAAATAGTCCCTGGAGCTGTGCAGTACTAATAGGTTGACCATATTCAATAACGGAATCAACGAATTCTTTAGCTTCATTGGGGGCATTATAGAACCTCATGAACATGTGTTCAATCTGTTGTGGTGATGCATTATCTAGCATCTCCTTACAATCCACTCGGCCAGGTCTTATTAGTGCCGGATCTAGTCGTTCTGGATGGTTAGTAGTCATAAAAATTATGCGTTCCTCCGCTGATGTGACACCGTCCAATGCATTGAGTAGTCCAGAAAATGTTACACCAGTGTGGAAATCCTTCGTTTTTTGTCGCTGGTCATTAAAGGCAGAATCGATATCTTCTAATAATAAAAAACTTCGGGCTGGCACATTGTTCATTAAATGATTCAAGCGATCATCAGTAAGGGTCAATTCCGCTAAGTTCAGTAAGCAAATTGAGTAATCAAGTTCTCCAGCTAAGGCTTGAATAACGCTAGTTTTCCCAGATCCGGGAGGACCATAAAGAAGATAACCACGACGATAAGGAATTCCACGGTCTGAATACCATTTTGGTGATTCTAAAAAGCTTCGAATATCCGCCACCAAACGTTCTTTAGTTCCTTCCGCCAAAACCACGGATTCCAGAGATCTTTTAGAACGCGGTTGCCCAAATGGACGCCATTCAGGTCCATAACTGGTATATAAAACTGTTTTTCCTGCTTGTCTTTGTGCTGCACCCTTCTGAGCAGCAGCGAGCATCTCATTAAACACATGTCGATGTGAATACAGTGTCTTTAAATTAAGTGTTTCATACGGTCTACCATGGGTGATATCCATCAATCTTTCACTTCGTTCTCGTTTAACTAAAATATAACTATTTTTCCATTGTACAAGATGCGTTCCGGGTCCAGGAACTAAGCTGAAACTCGATGTCATAGATCCATTATCGTGACGTGTATAATTAGTCTCAACCGCAAAATTTCTAGAGCTTCGTTTGGGCTGCTTCGACATCCACTCTAAGAACCAATCATAACTGGCATCCTTACTAGCAATTTCTAAATCACAAATTAGTTGACGTTTGGCCAGACTACTAAGTCTGATGAAGCCTCTTCGAGCTAGCCCCAATCCAGCCCCGAGACCCATGAGGCCAAACCCTGCCGTAAAGTACGGATTTGATTCACTCAAACTCGTTATGAATTCCATTAAATCATTGTTTGTTTGATAATTCGGACAGTGAAATTTGTACCTTAAACACCATTAGGATTGGTTACAATATACTGGTAAATATAACCCTCATATTTCCTTCGCTCATATATGGTTCCTAGAACTATACTTCCACCACCCTAATATTATATAAAGAGAAATAAACTTACTTACGTATAGAAAAACTGTTACAAGACAGGGGATATGTTTCATTTTGAATGTGGTATACATATTTTTTTG
The DNA here is from genome assembly GCA_030563285.1 of Starmerella khaoyaiensis. Lineage (NCBI taxonomy): Eukaryota > Fungi > Ascomycota > Dipodascomycetes > Dipodascales > Trichomonascaceae > Starmerella > Starmerella khaoyaiensis. Next base: position 40,375 of record JAKUBR010000038.1, on the reverse strand, counting down.
ACTAGCAACTTATAATAATATAATATAGTTTTACGAGATATAGTTTAATCTTAAATCCTTATAAAATGCTCATTGTTTGGACGTGGATGTGTTTTACATTACGTTGAGACAATCGTAAATGTATGACTGTGATATTATCCAAATTATTAAAAGGGCTTATGTAATAGTTTCTAGGAATCCTTACTGTGTATGGCTTGGTATGACTAAGATATTATCTAAAATATGGTGTGATAAGTTTCCTGGAAATTTACGAGCTCAAGAACACAAGATTGGATGACTTGATAGTCAAAACGGTGTGAACTGGTATCATGGTCATGTGATCTCAAGTCCTGAGTTCAACGGGGGGGTTATTTATAGGGAGCCCCCTTATATAAGGTTATATAGTTGTTTAACTGGCTATGGAGATCTTGAATGATGGCATAATTCTACAATACTCAGAAGGTTTTCAATATTTACGTGAAGTTGTTTAATAAATTTGGATTTCAACAGAGGGGTTACCATAAATATATATTTATGTGTGGTGTGGTGTGGTGTGGGTGCCCCCCCCCCTAATGTCCATCCATCTCTTGTCTTAGGGATATGGTCATGTGTCCTAACAAACCTATGGCAGTCATATTAGCATAAGTCTTAAGATATATTCCAATATAACAATAATTATTATATTTTTATGACATTATATGAACTCGTCATACATTGATTTTATCTCAGGCCTTGTATATCCTGAGTAATTGCAGAAATACTTAGGTCTGTTCCTATAATAATACACAAGATAGATTTAAAATAGCAAGATACAAAAGATATAAAGATATGGTTTACACTATTTGCTACTAGAAGCAGTAACCTTTCTTGTGTACTCTCAACTTGATGATTCTTATCAATTGCTTGGCCTTACTCTATTATACTGGATTCTTTCTGACTAACTAACGACCTTTCAACTGTGACCTTACCCTGATCCATAACCCTCTTGTCAACTGGTACGGTTTCTAAGAACAGGCATCTTTTTCTATTTCATTAAGGGTGATGTCTGGCGCTGTTCAGAGGCGTCGAGGAGCTGCTAATAATTCGGATGATACTACGAAAAGTAAGAGTACCGATCATGAAAGTAATACACGCATTGCGGTAGATCCTGAAGAAGAACGACGAAGTCAAGATGAATCCTCAAGACCCGTGCTTACTCTCATGGAAGAGGTTCTCCTTCTCGGATTAAAGGATGAACAGGGTCTGCTGTCCTTCTGGAATGATTCCTTGTCCTACGTTTTGCGAGGATGCATTATGATAGAGCTGGCTCTTCAGGGGAAAATTGCTATGATTGATGTACCACAGCGGCGTCAGTTTTCTTTGAGCGATCGTAAAGTTGAAGTTATCGATGACAGGATTACTGGAGAAGTTCTGCTTGACGAAACCATAAAGCTCATGAAGGAAAATGAGCCTATGAGTGTGCCATCCTGGATAGACGCTCTAAGTGGTGAAACTTGGAACATTTCCAAGTCTGGCTTGCATCTCAAACAAGTCAGGGAGAGATTATCGAAGGGTCTTGTTGATAAAGGAATCTGTCGTACTGAAAAGATGAGCTTTATACTCTTTGATATGGCCACTCATCCAATCGTCGATTTCTCAGCGAAGCACGAAATTAGATCAAGAATATTTAACTTGCTGAACTCTAGCACATTTACTGGGGATTATACTACTACAAAATATTTCCCTCGACAGTTACAAATGAAGACATTGCGGACCGTGGCCCTGGCTGTCAGTAGTTACGCGGGCAACGTTCTCGAAAACTTATATGCCTCAGCATCTTATGATGCTAGAGATAATGCTAACATTAAGGTTGACGAGTTGTTGAATGACTATTCAGAGTTCCCTTTTGCTTCTAAAAATGCGTCATCATGGGGAAATTCTGTTTTCCAGTGCGTGGCTGCTGAAACTGCCAAATGGCCGAATCGTGAAACCCAATTCGAGGTCGTGGCTGCCGTGTTCCGGAGACTTCTACAACTTGATGAAGTACTTTGAAGAAAACAAAGACAAATATTATATTTACATTTAGAATCCATCAATGCTTAATTTGATGGGGATGCTCATTATTGCTCAATGGAAGTAACTTAATTTCTCGATTTACATAAATATTCTTATATGGTCAATCTCACTGATTGACTTTAGTGAAGACTAAAAAGTATGGGGTAGCTAAATTTTGCTCACGAAAATCGAAAACTTCACTGTCATTAACTGCACTTACCAATTCATCATTGTATTTAAAAAATTGATGGGTCTCTGGGTCACGAATGTATATCCAATAGTGACCATAAGAAACGTCTCCTTTGTGAATAAATAAGGCGTGTATGCGGTAGCAGTGCTCATTAAGGTCATCAAACTCATGAGCTATAGCATCATTTTTTGCACTTAAATCACCTTCAACCTTAGCAATTTGATCAGCTATTTTCAATCGGAGATCATTTAATGCTTCCTTTGTTTCGTCAGACAACGTAGACAATGAGAAATCCTTAGTATTTTCACTGCCAGTGTTGGTACCACCATCATCATAATTATCGTTTATTTCTTCTTGCGCCTGATTTTGCCCCTCATCTTCTTCATCAGAACTATTGTAGTCAATCTCCTCTTCACTAACTGTATCTGAGCGCTGCAACCAGTGTTCTACCAAAGCGATTGCCTCATACTCTCGATTCAACTCTCCCTCTGGCTCTAGAAGCTCTTCCAAGTTCATACGGTCCTTTTTCCATTCGTTAACTGTCTTTGTTCTGATGTCCAAATTGCTACCTTCCTCAGTATCTAGATATCTATCAAGGTAAACAACCTCGGGGAATATGAGAGGATTAACATTCTTATAGGGTTGGTAAGTTTTTGTATCAAATTGAACGCGTTGAACTTGAAGTTGTAGAATATCGGGTAATGTCTTTAAGCGCAGACGACGTACAGTTGGCTCTGACATTTCTAAGAGCTCATCGCTAAAGTATTTATCTAAAGAATCATAGATAGTGGTAGGACCATCATTGACATCCAACAATAACGAAGAAAATCGTTCAGTCTTATTGCGTTTATTAGAACCGTCAGATTGGTTGCTCAGCGTCTGCAATGTAGTACCGTAGAACAAATCTTTGATCAAATCATGCTGCTCGCCATCTTCATCACGGCCGGTTGCTAACATTGTTGCCTCTAACTGAAACAAAACATTCTCAATACATTCAGTTACATCTTGCTGCCTCTGCAGAGCACCGACTAACCTTCCGCGAAGAGCAGATTCTTCATTAGGTCCAGCGGCAGCACAGACTTCTTCAGCGTCTTCTTGAGGCTGAATCAATGCCATGTAGGCCAGCATCTCGCTGGGAGTTACCTGGCTGGCCCTGCTATTGCTGATTTGGTTAAATAATGCACCTAACCTGGAGACAAAAATTTCTGAGCGCCTGATCTCAAGGGCAGAGAGCACTCTACCCCCAATTTTCTTTGGCAGAGGTTCTGATGGAGCTTTACTTTCATTATCATCATAACCTTTCGTCCCTGACTCTTGCACTAGAGAGCTCTTATCATTCAAAATATTGTCACTGTTATTGAGCACCCCATCCTCATTAGACGCAATAGTCGGCACTAAAATCCTACTATTTTCTTTATCAACATCAATTCTCTCTGAAACGGTTGTGAAATCGCCGTCGTCTTCTGAGAGAGAACTAATGGAGTTGTCACTGTGGTGATCTTGCGTTGACATCTGGTCATCATCACAAGGGATTAAAGGTATGATGGGTTCTTGATAATTTTCAGCATATTCTCTCACCTCGTGTAATGAGTAATAAAATTGCAGGAGAGAATTTAAATAGCATGTGTTTCCTGTATTCCAGAGTCCCACTGGAACTCTTCGTTGAGCAACTGTTTCCGTATCAATTTCACTCAGTTGTTCTGAATTGTTGTATCCAAGATGATCATATAGCACAGAACTGTTCCGATTCTCCGCAATTTTCCGAAGTGCTCTGCGTAGCTCTAAAATGGAGGATGCAGGAGCATCTTCAAATGTGGCTTCAAATATTGCCAATATATCACTATCACTAAAATCATGTTCTTTTGTCTCAGATGGTAGGCCAAGTAGTAAGTAGGCACCCTCAATACTTAGATCTGCTGGTGTCATCGCGCTTTGAGGAGCTACATTTTCATAGGCTGCTAACAGCTTCGAGCTTCTCTTTGTAAATGCTAGGGTTTTCAAGGCAGCGCGAGCCTCCAACTTGTTGATATTATCTATATCACCCCAAACGATCTTGAATCGATCAACTATATTATCATCATTATAGTCATTGAGGTCAACTTCGCCCTCCAAAGTCTGTAAAGATAGAATTTTTAAACTGGCAGAAACATCTAGCCCAGGTAATGCCGAGGCTCTTTGAATTTTTGGCGACTGTCGCACAGAATTCAGGGCAGATACTACCGAAGCAAATGCTTCTTCACTTGTCCAAAGAATCATCTCTAAAAGTTGAGCATCAGAGAGCTCTTCTTGGGTCGATATATTCAACCCTAGTTTTGAGAGCCCTTCATTCAAATTTGATAACGTTGAGGTTCCAAGTGACATTAACTCAATAACCCTGGTCTCAAGAATCTCAGATTGAGTACTTTGAGCTATCATGCAGAGAGCTTCAAAATACCACGGTCCCCCAGAAGGATCCAATGTTGCAGCATTCTGGTATCGTTCGTATATAACATCGCTAGCAAAATTTTGAACTGCACCCAGGCAAGCATAAGCAGGAGGGGACATCTGTTTGGATGGCAAAGTAAGTGGACTCCCAAAAAACTTAGCCAATGAGGGCAATACCGGCAATCTATTGGAAACTCTTGAGATTTCAAACCCAATTTCTAGAAGAATACAACGCATTTTTGACTCAAACTCCGATCCAGATGCCATCGGTGCATAGTACTTCCCATGTTGTTCAGTGAATCCCAATATCGGAAGCACTACAGAAAGATTTAGTAAAGTTCGAGCTTTAACTGAGTTCCCTCCAATACTCTGGCGATTGTTGGGGTCTACCAATAGTAGATCACTCACGATTCTATGAAGCAATTCCCAAGCACATTTGGGATAAGTTCCAATCCATTCGTCAACTAGATGAACATGTGATTCTGGAACCATTCTAATCCTTGCCATAAAATCATCGGAATTTAGTGCTTTATGTAGGTCAATTGTCTGCGAGTTTAACAATTTAACTGTTAATTCTGCTCCTGTTACTCGACATTCTAGCTGTACTTCCATCGGTTCTTCTGATTTATGAGCGACCTTCCATTCGCAAGGTAACCCGTTACTTAAATCGATATTACTCTCAACTTGAAGATGTTTCAACCTTGTCGAATCCCATGCGTTAAAAAGGGTCTTATGGTGGGGCAAAGGAAGGGTTTTGAGAGGCCAATCGGACTCGAGCGTCAAGTTCTGGTACCTACGAAATATATCAATGGGTTCCATGGCAAATTGAGTAACACCCCCATTGAAAGACGCGATCTCCTCAGCTAAGCGCTCATTACTTTTAGACATATATAGAACAAACTTATTTGTTTAGTTATTGTTTTTTTCCTCGCCCTCTACTGCTCTCTGATGGTAGAGCGTCCTAGCCCTGGGTACTATAATTTCTCCCTATAATATTTCACTCGTGACTTCTTTTACTGGCTTGGTCGTCTCTAGGATCTCTGTAACCTTCCGCCGCTAGTATACCAACACTTGAGCGTAAGGTGTCGCGTACTAATTAAATAGTCACATGATGTTCTTATCTATCTATATATATATCTATGTATATATATATAAGTAACTGATTTTACTAGTTCAGTGACGTTCCAATATCTAGTAACCTTTGTGGTGTTATCAAATGCTGCTAGTATAATGTGATATGCTCTTAAAACTCCTTACTCTAAATGAATGATTAATGATTAAAGTCTTCTCTCAGACTTATGGAGTAATACTCTTGAATATCCCCCTAATATCAATTGTACACGTCCTCATTGTGAGGTTCAGAAGAATTATTGGTGTCTCTACGAATCATCTCAACAATTAGATGATTGCTAACTTCAATATTATGATTAACCAAAAGATCGGGAGGCGATAGGAATTGAACTTCAGTAAATATTAGACAAGTTGGAAATTACTTGAAGAGTGAGCAGAACAGTGCGGAGAAGAATGAGCAGAAGACAGACCAGCATGAACACAATTTATATCTTGCATGTTGTTCTGACGTCACCGGCGAAAGCTCAAGACTAGGTTCCGGCAGTGAACCTGAAGTATCAGAGGGAGACACTGGAGAGGGGGTTCTCTCGGGAGCAGCACTAAGTTCAGATATTGAACTAGTAGTATTGCGTTGGAGAAGGTCTGGAGAAGTGGTTCTCTCAGGAATAGGGGCCAGCATATGCGGGGGAATTTGTTGAATAGAACCTGAGTCAATGCTTTGAGGAGCGTGGAGGGGTGTTTGTTGAATAGACTCGATTTCATTAGGGGAGTGATTACCTTCTTCAACTGGATCCTGTTTTTGTTGAGGAGTCCTGAAAGGAGACTGGAGTTTGCTAGTTTCAGGAGGGCCTTGTTGAGGAGTTTCAAATGGAGCCTGTTTTTGTTGAGGAGTCCTGAAAGGAGACTGGAGTTTGCTAGTTTCAGGAGGGCCTTGTTGAGGAGTTTCAAATGGAGCCTGGTTTTGTTGAGGAGTCCTGAAAGGAGACTGGAGTTTGCTAGTTTCAGGAGGGCCTTGTTGAGGAGTTTCAAATGGAGCCTGGTTTTGTTGAGGAGTCCTGAAAGGAGACTGGAGTTTGCTAGTATCAAGAGCTGGGTTTTCACACACGCAAGAGTTGGGGGGAGTCGATGTGTTTCCTCTCAATGATAAGCGAGCATCAGTTTCTGAAGCATCATCATCGATAGTATTTGACATCCAGGTGTTCAGTTTTCAAGGATGGAGTTGATCTGGTTGATTCATCGTTCTTTATATAGAATAGATATGTGCTTTTTTTGAGAAGCTAAAGTTTAAAACTCTAACTGACCTTCAAGAGTTTTTTGAATTCAAAAATTTAAAGTCTATACATACAATACACAACTTAAAATTCATTGTCTTTCAAAATCTAAAATTCAAAACTCATTCAATAGTGAATGGCACTTGACCATTGAAACTTCAATTGTGTTGTTGCATATTACCTCATACTCTATGCTTTTGATTGTATGTAAACTATGGCCATTGTTTGCAAAACTATGAGAGTTCAGGCATATTTTCTTCAGTTCTTTTGAATTTTTTTCCTTAAGACTTTCATTTTCAATTGCAGTTTTCCTCAAAAGATATAACTAACTACAGTTTTTTATGATCAAGACATCTAACTGACAATAGTAATCTACTTCAGAGACTTCTCGAATATCAATATTACGATATTGCTGGAAACCACAAATCTTAATCAATCCCAGAGGAATCAACTCTTTTCGAGAGTGAAGTGTTTTTACTGATCTTCCTTCGTCTAAATTCTCTTATCCCATCTCTTAGTTGGGTATTGGCCACTAACATCTCCTTGGAGAGTGGTGTTTGCGAGAAAGGATCAGTGGGCGTTTGCTGAAGATATGTACGTATTCTTAAATAGTCCATATTCACTTTAGATCTCGGAAGGATTACTGGGTCATCCATAATGTCATAGAATATCGAATCAAGGAACTCCCTTGGTATATCTCCCAACAACTTCTCTTCCTGCTCCAGGTTTTCAATTTCTGTAGCAAGCTTTTTCATTATCTCTCGAAACTGAAATATGGTTTTAGCATCCAGATATTGAGCCTGCTTGGCTTGCAAATAAACGAAGGTAATATAATGAGGGTTCAGATCATTATATTTCGCAATTCGGCGTAGGAATACCGATGATCTGCCCATTATATTAAATATTCTTATAATGGTACAATACTCAGTTTTAGCAGGTTGGTATATTTCTCGATGTTCGTTGAAACAATGCAAAGCACTCTCACTCAGAAAACCTTTAGTGTACTGTGACCATGTTTCCATGATTTCTGCATAAATATATACATTATCACAGAGATCAGTCGCAGCTTCCAGATCAGCTTCAATAGAATTCAGTAGTCTGCTAACGATTTGGGAATAATAAAAGAGCCCTTGAGGATCGATTTTTCCTTTGTATTTCTGAAAATTTGCAGCATTGAGAAACCTAATGCGTGATCTCAATTTATACAATGCCTTATCTAGTTCAGTTATACTTGCCATAGTCTCAAATTCTGAGAACGGTCTTAATGTGTAAACAATGGCATCGAAGTTATTCCAAGCTATTAATAAGTTTGATAGTCTCCATGTTTGTTTAGCTCGATGTATTTGCTTGTTGAGAATATCAAAGAGTCTCATATCTAAGTCAGCCATGAATATGTCCTCTGGATCTCTATCTAATGAAAGCCAGATCATTATTAGTCCTGAGCTGGTCTCAAGAGGTAGCATCAAATGTAATTGACTTATTAGTTTCGGGAAATAGTCATAGATTGGATCACTATGGTCGATGTAAGATTGGAAAGGGAAATCAATATACTTGAAGAGAAATATTATGTGCAGTTGTGCAATAATGAACCGTGGAAGGCATTCTAAGGTTTCTGTGCAGTATTTTGATGAAATATTGATGGATATCTCGACAATACGCTTGAAGACTCTCGGATTTCCTTTAACATTGTATTTATACAAAGGGAACTCGCTATCTGGAATTTGTAGATCAGTACTTTCAGTTTCAAATGATTTGGGGAGTACTGCGTTAATGAAAGCAACAGTGAGAAAATAGCACTCTGTTTCAATACTAAGTTCACTTGGAGCCTTGAATTTTAAAATACCCGGTGCGGATCTGGACATCATGCATTCAATGCGTTCTTCTTTGCTTATATCATAGCTTGCCACATTTAAGAAATAGCTCCTGTCTATACTCTCGAGTTTAATTTGCAACTCGTCCATCAATCTCAACATAAAACAATACCCAGCTAAAAGCGGTCTCATATTAGCTGAATTCATTTTTTTCCTGCTGTTGATAACATTTACCAGGTAATCAAATATCAATCTTCTTGCAATCACCGACTTTTGAGCCATTTCACAAAGGAACCCCATCAATAGATCTTGATCCTTCAACTTATACTGCGACTCTGCGTCATTAGAATATGTAAAGTAGTTGCCACTGAATAGAAGGTCTAGTATTGACGTGTTTAAGCTGGATGACCTATAGGTCAAGAACAAAACTTTAGTGTGCTCAACTTTTAAAATCAATTCCACAATCTTGCGTGATGTTGCTGAGTCTCTGTTGTGTGAGTAGAACATCAACAATGCTTCTAAAAATACTTCAAAATGACTTTCGTTTCTACTAACGACATCTATGAGTCTCTCAAATGATGATGTATTATTTTTCTCTCTACCATCCGCTATATTGGTGATCACGGTTAGAAACTGAGTCGTGCTCACTGGATAAGTGATATGCGCGGAGTTATCTAGCATATGTTTACACAGTCCATTTGATAACTCGCTATGTTTTTGGACTTGCTTCATTTGACTGAATTTATTACGTAGTTCCATGTTTTGGTGTAAAAAATCGGTACAAAATAAGGTTTAATTGTTTCAGTGGGTTCTTAGTAGAATACAAGACTACTAACAGCTTATAAAATTAAATGTGACACATTGACTGACATCATAGAAGAGTGAGCGTGTCACAAAAGCATTGTTGGAAAACGATATAATTTCTCTAACTAAAGGAAGCAGTACAGTTCACACATTTTATAGCTATATACTGAAATAATTAGTTCTACTCATTGTATCTAATTTAGAATAAACTCAACCCCAGAGTAAACATGATGACAATTATAATTATCAAGATCTCATGAATTGAATTTTAGGTTATTATAGACAAGTTTTTCCTGATACTTATAGATTCAAACAATACTTGCCTAGATATAGTACACTTTGCAATGCGAACAGAATTAAAAGTCACCAATCTGTTGAATTATAAATTCTCAGAGTTAATTTTTTGACTCATTTACCTTAAGTTCGCTATTATAATGGATATTTATGATTTTTTGTATCACAATTTTCTTGAATTCGTGAATTTCTTCCCTTAGAGCTTCATTTGGTCGCAAATATCGAACAATGTTCCTATGTGAACGAAACCAGCAGATGGGATTTCCAATATATGAATGACTGAGAGCTAAGCTCATATAGTCTCCAACAAGATTCTTACTTTCTACCTCTGCTGGTTCTTCTATGATGTGACCGGTGATCTCATCTCGATACCGAGCCGGAGCTTCACGAAATATGATGTCTTCTTCCTTAACCCTCTCAATAGCTTGTTGTCCCGCCCTCAGTGCTTTACGACATCTAAACATCATCTCCAAACTTAAGAGTTTGTGTTTTTTCACCTGTTCATAAATTTTAATCAGTTCAGGTAAATACATTTCATTAATCTTCACAGTTCTTCTTAAAAATGAAGGTGATTCCGCTAACATGATGAATATTCTTAGGACCAAGCTGTATTCACTCGGCAGATGTTCATATTCTTGATCTGGTTGAATCGAACGTATGTGTAAATATAGTTGAAACGAGCTTTTGCAGTAGAAACCCCATAAATCTAGTAATTCCGCTTGGATGACAATATTATTGCAAAGATGTTTTTTATTTTCTAGTTCCTGAGCTATCAGCTGTAATTGTTCATAGACTCCAGTTAAGTATAACTCTCGTCCATTAGAAGTAAGTTGGCGATTTGTTTTGTAACACGAGGCGTAGTCGATAGTGTTTAAGTTCCAAAAGCACTTTGTCACGGGCACAAGCACACCAATCATATCAGCTTGTTCATCTATATATGCAAAATTATAGTGGGTTGACTTGACAATATCAATTTCTTCGTTCATAGTTGCTTGTATCAGATGCATCACATGTTCCAGCTTCCACGTTTGTTTGGCATATGCTAAGTCTTCAGAAAGAATACGCAAAAGTATTCTTGATGGTCTATATATAAAAAACAAGCTCGTCAAAATGGTTTCAAAGGATAGTAGTATAATCGTGAGTCCCACTGAAATGTCCTCATCGCCTATGTAATGCATCAGAAATTTCATCTTGAAATATATAGGATCACTAGCACTCGTACACTGGTGAAAAGGAAAGTTTGCCTTTTTGTAGAGAAATATAATAGGAATTTGATATAAAATCATAACAAATATTTTATTACCTTTCAACATCATCCACTTTTGAGCAATAATATTGACGGATATGTCAGTTATCAGCTTAAATACACTAGGTTTCCAGGACACGTTATGATCGTAAATCCTCCACTCATCTTTTGATATTGCAAATTTCTCATCTTTCGCTTTTAAAGATTTGGGGAAAACTACTTGTATGTACGCGACCATTAGAAAATAACACTCTGTTTCAATATTCAGTTCATTTGGATCCATATACTTTGTCGTGCACTTTTCTAATAATATAGGACACTTCCAGAAATCTTCATTCACATCGTAGCTGGCTGTATTTAGCACGTAATTATGATCCACCATTTCGTATCTGATATTCAACCTATCGAAGAGTCGTAATAAGAAACAGTAACCAGCAAGAAGTGGTCTCAAATTCTCCGAATTCATCACAGTTCTGCGGCTCAGCATATTAACCAAGTAGTCAAATATCAATCTTTGTGCAGCTTTGGATCCAACTATCATGTCACATAAAATGGCCATAACAAACTCTGTCCCTTTTATGTTTTGATCTGCAGAGTCACTTAGATCCTTCTCTGAGTCTGCTAAGTAGGCACCACTAAAGAGGATATCGAGTAGAGATATGTTAAGTAAAGGTGATTGGTACTTTAAGAGCAACATATGAGGAGCTTTTTTGCTAAATATTAATTCTAGAAGTCTACTAACTGCAAAATAGTCTCTGTTGTCTGAAAAATTGATAAAAAGTGCCTCAAGAGTCTCATCTAAGGTGTTATTTTCTAGATCAACACAGTTTAGATGCTGGTCAAATTCGTCAACGTGATTATCCCTCTGGACGATTTCCGAAGATATGTAACCAGTCATATGAAGCCGATTTGAGCTAAAAACATAAACATTGAGGATGATAAGAATAATTGTTAAAAATGCTCTGAGCAGTTCAAAAAATCCTATCATATTGATCTTTCTATTGTGAATTATGCCGTCTACAATGAAGTATGTAACCCACGTGGTAATATTTAAAGTTAATTAGATCCATATATTAAATACAAGCAAGGCGAGAAGTGAAACAAACTAGTGTTTCAGCACGTTAATATGCAGAACAACTTAGAGAATGATTTAACTCAAAGGCATTAGTGAGATATCTTAGTTATTTAATTTGAAAAACCATGAGTGTATTGATGGTTCCTCCTAGTGTTATTTGTAATTTTTCTATTAATTTAAGCTTAATTTGTGACTAGTTCATTTCATCTCGCTCGTGTTTACTATTTACATTACTATATAGAATTTATTATAGAAAAACAGATTACATCGGGATCTTGGTTCAAATTTGGTAATCTTAAGGAAGAGAGCTGAAATCCAAGGAATCATCGAGTCCTGAGATGACATATTGGCATCGTCGATTTCCCAACTAATACGTAAGGTGGTTGATTTGTGAAGGGAAATTATCTAAATTAGGAAATGAGGCATCGGAAGACTATTATTAAGAAGCATTTTAAGGTGAATCCGCGATAGTATGAGCTTGTTCTAGGTCTTAAGTGGTATCACCTTTTCAAGCTGTGCCCACTACTACAGGTTGAAGTCTTCCCGTGTAAATTAACTGATTAGATTACCCTCAAGTTGAAACCATTTGAGTTTGTTTATTACCAGTTTAAGTTGTGTATTGTAGTCTCTGAGCCACCTACTTATAAGCCTCATTGAAATCCCTTCAAATCACAACTCTAAATTCGTGTTTCAATGTTTAATCACTGCGAATTTTCATAAGGTAAAAGATAACTACAACTGGTATGGATCTGTGAACTTAGTTCACATTCATTTCCAATTGAGGCCGATCCAGATTAATTCTTAAATATGAGTCCCGGCCTCCCATTTCAATTAAGTCAAATACTATTTAAACTCAATACCATTGCTTCAGTTGAAAGAGCGATTACACTTCTGTTGGTATGAGGGATGTTGACTTGATGTGTTGACTTCTGGTACTAAATAGTCTTTAAATAGTTGTACCTTTCACAATTTCAATTGTTGAACACAATTCCATTTGTTTCTATCCTTGGTATTTAGAATAGTTAAACTAAAGATAAAAGTTGTCTAATATCTACTTGTGAGTAACAGTGGAGTAACATCATTATCATGTGTTGACTCCCTGGTATACAGAACCTTCTTCCTGTGGTAGTTATAACAATATCATGTAATAATCAATAACTAGGTAATTAGTGCATATATATCCTCACAAGAGACATTGTATGGGTTAATATACCAGTGTAGTCTAGATATTCTCCTTCACACTATCGAAATTGTAGAAGTCCCAGAACACCCTCCTTTTTTACGCACTGATTTAAAAATGGTCCTCACTGATGTACGGACACCCTTATAAGCCTTATGAGGTTCAAAATGAATTTATGAAATCTTTGTATGATACTTTAAATAGCAAAAAAGTCGGAATATTTGAAAGCCCCACCGGTACCGGCAAAACGCTAAGTTTGTTGTGTCCATCAATAAGTTGGCTGAGAGATGAGAATCAACGAAATTTAGAACGTGATTTGGCATCAATTGAGTCAGATGAAGGTCCTGATTGGCTGGTAGAATCTGCGAAAAAGATGAAAGTTGCCCAGTATGACTTGCGACGGTCTGAAATCAATAGGCTGCTGGAAGAAGCACGCAAGGCCATTACCGAAAAGCTACAAAAAACTAGAATTTTACCTCATTCTAAAGAAAAGGTAAAAAGGCCTCGAAAAGAAATCAGTTCATTGGATTCGGTTCCTTCTCAGTTTGTCTTAGATGAGGGTTCCTCTATGGCAGAATCCGCATTAGCGGACTACAATTGCTTACAGCTTAGTGTAAGTGATGATCGCCTGCAAGCTCTTGAATCTGCTACCAAAATTTATATAGCATCTCGAACCCATTCTCAATTGAGCCAGGTTGCCAGTGCTTGTTCCTCAATAAAACTCAACTCTCACCCTCGTTTCGTTACATTAGGATCAAGAAAACAACTTTGTATCCATGAGGATGTCAAGAAGTTACAAAGTGTGGATTCAATGAATGAAAAATGTGCTGATCTTCAGAAGCAGGGAAACTGCGGGTTTCGTCGCAACACAGAGCCCTTGAGAAACCAAATTCTATCACAGATTATGGATATAGAGGATTTATATAAATTAGGAGAAATGCAGGGATCCTGCCCGTACTATGCTGCTCGAGAGGCTATGCCTTATGCTGAAATAGTAGCTTTACCCTATCCTTTGCTCTTGTCCGCTGAAAATAGAGAAGCGCTGGGAATTGAAGTCTCAAACTCAATAGTGATCATTGATGAAGCTCATAATCTCATAGATACTATTAACTCGTTGCACTCAGTATCATTGACCCCAAGTATCGCTTCGCGGTCTCTTGGTGGGCTGCAGGTTTATATGCAGCGAGTTGGTCCTCGACTGGGACCGTCCAGTCGCAGAAAAACTCTACAAGTGATCAAGCTACTAGAATCACTTAGCGCATATTTCTCTGAGATCGGCCATAATTTCAAGCCGGGGTCTCCGGTTACGTGCTCTGACCTGTTTGCTAGGGGAAATATAGATACTTTGGATTTAAAAGAATTGCAGTGCTTTATAAAGGATTCAAGATTAGTCTATAAGGTAGAGTCTTATCTTAAGTATGTACGAGATGAGATGAATTCCACTGATTTGGATCAGATTCTTGTTCCTTCGAGCTCGACCTCCTTGGGCACGCTAATGCACTTTGTTCTTAGGGCTACGGATCCTTTGTCGCACGGAAGGCTGTACCAGGATATTGTAGAGGATCATGGTAAACAGGTCATGGCATTACGATATTTGGTCTTGGATCCTTCACCCTTATTTGAGAGCATCGTAGATGCAGCTAGATGTGTAGTATTGGCGGGTGGAACCATGGAACCCATGGAGGATTTCACTCAGTACCTTCTTCCAAACATTGAACAGCAAGACCTCAGTACGTTCTCTTATGGTCATGTTGTACCGAGGTCACAATTACTTGTAATGCCAATTTCTGATCTGAGGTTTACATTTGCTTGCCGGGGTGACCGAAAGGTTATTGCTCAACTAGGAGAGTATCTGTTAGATATTGTAACTGAAACACCATGTGGAGTGGTGGCTTTCTTTCCTGGCTATTCCTATCTGAGCGAGGTTATGAAGGCGTGGCAGCAACAACCAGGCAATGTTTGGAATAGACTCAAGGCGCAAAAGAAAATATTTTACGAAACAACCCAGTCAGATGGGCGAGTATTTGCGCAATATCATGAAGCGTCATTGAATAGGAAAGGAAACGGTGCTCTCCTATTGGCTGTCGTGGGTGGACGTTTGTCAGAGGGCATCAATTTTAGTGATGACCTTGCTCGAGCTGTAATAATGGTTGGACTTCCATTTCCAAATGCATTCAGTGCAGAGATGGTAGCCAAGCGGAAATACATTGAAAAGGTCTCTTTGGAAAAGAACTTGACTCCAGCTCAAGCTAAGGAAAATGCAAGACAGTACTATGAGAATTTAGCTTTGCGCGCTGTGAATCAGAGTGTCGGTCGTGCTATTCGTCACATTAACGATTATGCAGCAATTTTCCTTATCGACGAAAGATACAAGTCAGTCGGTATTCAGCTCAAGTTAAGTAAATGGGTCCGCGCATCTATTGATTCCAAACAATCAGATATTACTCAGTCATTAAAAGAATTCTGGAAGCAAAATAGGGTCCACTGATTTATTTTTTCAAGCTATATAGAGCAATTACCACTTCTTTTCTGAATCCGTGAAGTCGTCCTTTAGTAGCTCGCTCCTTTCCCGTTCTAATAATTCGTCAAACTTACCCTGTTCATCCTGTATATCAGATGCCCATTCTGAGCCCTTCGGCTGAGATTCCTGGATCATCAAGTCAAATTCACTTTGTGGGTTTGGAGATTTACCCGAGTTGATTTCATCTTGGTTCTGACCCTTAATAACAGAGTCCCATGATGTTCCTGTGAGTTCTTGGGGTTGTCCCGGTACACTTTTAGACCGTTTTTCGATCTGCTTCTGCTTGGCTGTGGCTTGCGTTTCCTGATATCTTTCGATACGATCCTTCTCGTTCTGTCTCAGCTCCTCAACAAGATCTAGATTCATTATCAAACATACGGGAAATAAAGGATTTTTATCCCAATCTATGTTATCCGGATTCTTCATGGCTAGATTCGGTGTTCGGGATGTCATCGAATAATACCGCGACCCCAGTTGGGAAGGATAATAACTAAGGAACTTATAGGCCTGGCGCGCGTTCTCGTTGTCATTTAATTTCGATGCATGAAAAGCTGTTGCTACCTGTCCACTTAGTCTCTCGCCAAATCCCAAGCCAATGAATCCTAATACTACTTGTAACAGTCGATACTTCTTTGCGGGATTGAAGATGATGTTCCGTTTTTTCAGATAGGTTGGTGCGACCACAAATGCATACGCTACGGGAAGGCCTACCATGGGTGCAAACACGGATTTTTGCCAGAAGAAACTTGCGAGTTTTCGCCGATCCTTGGGTTCAAGTCGGCTATCATACTGGTAGAATTGCTTGGCGTGTTCAATGCTGACATTGACAAGTCGAGGGTCATGTTTCGGTAGCTTAGTTTGGGATCTTGCTGTATTCTCTGTTCCGTTAGAATTCATCTTTTTGGAATTGAAGATAATCTGATAGCAATCTTAATCTATCTATTTCTATTTGCCCGAGACGCATCTCTATGTATATGTATGTCACGTGGTTCTGTATGCAACCGTTAATTCGCTGTTGAATGGGGATGGCCCAAAGTGGTGGTAGACAAATGAAGAGAAAAAATGGTTATGTAGAAATGTTATATATTTTCTTATTATATTTATCTTATTATATTTATCTTATTTGTGGTAGTTTTTTTTTTGATCTGTTGACATTGCTCTTCCCCATCTAGCTCAAGTCGGTCTGGTTATGGTAACTAAATAGGCAACGCAACATTGAATGAAATTATTTAAATAGAATGAGCAACAAAGAAAGAAGACTATGGAATAATACAGGTTCTACACATCAAATTATATGATCAAATACATATATATTTACGAGAGTCGAGACTCAAGATGGGTTAGCTCTGAATAGACCTCTCTTGGCATCCTGAACTGGATAAGGCCCGCATAAACCATACAATTATTAGCTCTACCACGGAACTGGTCAATTAGACGTCCAGCGACCGCAATCCCCTGAGAGGTCAACCCCTCCACAATTCTGACAATACATGTCATTGCCATCAATAAAACACTGGGAATGTTTCTGGCGATACTTTCATCATACGCTAAGAACTGCTGAGCTAGTTCTCTGACCTGAGAAACAGCAGGCTCAGGTGATAACACAAGCAAACCAGTCTGCTGGATACGCTCCAAACAATGTTGCCACTGTTGCTGAGACACCAAGTCAAGGCACTCGGCAATTGCCAGCAAGATAAGACATGTATCTCTATTAGGTGATTTAGCAAGAGCTTCCCCATCTATTCTTATCACATTACGAGCCAACTGAAGGATATCGACAGATGGAGAGATCGAAGATGACACAGGCTGACCAAGTTGTACACTGGTAAGCATCAAACTCAACTGCGAGTTAACAAGCTGAAGAACACGAGCAGGTTCCTCCGCTAATCGGAACAGTAGAATAGCATCTACAACTCTACCATCTTCATTGGCTTTAGTTGCTGCACCCAAAGCAATATGTCTAACGTAAGACTGTTTATCGTACAATCCAATAAGGCTCATACGCTTCTCGATCGAGCCGGGAACCACATGGTCACTAAAGATTTGGACATCGCCAAGAAGTTCTGAATAATGACGTGTTTCCAAAACTAGCTCCTGTAGAGCTTCATAACAAGCATCATAGTTAGAGGGGCCCAAACTAGCCAGCATAATTAAATAATCGACCGCGAGGGTTGGCAAGGACTTGCGGAAGAATCTTGTGTATTGTCCGATCATCTCATTGAACTTACAAGACTCTGCTTCAACAAATCCCACTAACTTGAGGGTCACAAGCGCTATCGCGAAATGAACAGCATGGATTTCATCATGAGACTTCAAAAACAAGATTGCGGGTCCATATAGCTGAAGCATCGACAAAATAGTAAAGTATTTATGAGGATCATCAGCGAAGTGAGTTGGACCAATCTCTTGAATATATTTTTGGAGGTCCTCGAATTTGTACGTGGATCCAGGAAGACAAAGCCTCAGTTGTAACCACAGCCAATCTTCAGTTGTGATAGCTACCGAGGGCAAAGTGCGCCTCGATACATCACAGCGGCCGACAACCTTATAGAGGGCTTGCTTGTAAGGATCAAAGCTATGTGCACCCGGTCGGAACAATTGATGATACTCTGAGTTTATCATTTCAGAAAAGTGGGTACTGAGAGTGTGAGTTGGCGACTCAGCCCAGGCTCGGAAAAATATTGCGAAACTGGATCCCATAGTGTCAAATATATCCTTACGCTCCAGAACTACTTGAAGGGCATCATCAATATGGCCAGCTCTCACCAAGTAATACAAATAAGCCCAGATCGGTGTTTTGTTAACCAGAGATAATTTAGAATCCCACACATCGTTTCTCAAATACTTGAGAGCTACAAAAGCTTTAATTTTGTTAAAACTGGAAGGAACACCACCCAACTTGGCTTCGTGCCGATTAGCATTAATCTCAGCGTCAACATAGTCTCGGTACTGTGTCTCCAAGAATTTTAGTGGCTCTCGCACCTCAAGTGTTTTCCAGCTGTCCTGGACATAAGACGAATTCTTCACGGTATCCTTACTCAGGAGAGATATTTTCGAAAATTTCGCGACAATGTCTGGCATAATCATGTCAGCATCACACAATGTAGTAACAACTTCCGAAAAGCCGCGCATCATGGGACTCAATTTCTCAGGGATAGTTGGCTCTTCGCCGAGAATTTTACGGCCAATACGACCCCGAGAAGAGTTGCTTCCCCATCTTGTGTCCTTTGATATAGATGATGTAGATGTAGATGTAGATGATGTAGAGGACGACGATGGTAGTTTGGTGCCGATCATCTCCCAAATTTCTCGCTTCCGTGCTGTCCAATCTACATTGAGCTGTTTGCTAACAAAATCCTCAAAATCCTTAGAATTCGGAAGAATCACTTGCTGCTGTTGGTATTGTTGTTGCTGCTGACTGTGAAGTTGATGTTGTTGAAGGTGGTCTTGATGTTGTTGATTCGAGTGCTGATTCGAGTTAAGCTGTGACAGTGGGTACTGTAGGTGCTGCGAGTGTTGTTTTGGTAGGTGCTGAAGGGCTTTTTGGTGCAGCTGACCTTGCTTCTGTTGCTGTTGGTACTGTTTATTCCTTGGTGTAAGATCTAAAGTGTTTTCAGAAGTAGTAATAGCAATGCCTTTAGCCCGTTGGGTCAGACTCGCTGAGCTCGCAGTGTTATTAGGTTGAGGCTCAATATTATTGAATTTAATTTGAGCTATCTCACTGAGAACCTGTTCTGCATTAAACCCCGAAGCAGCAAGTAGATAATGAGCTTTAGCATCAACTCCACCAACGTTCTGCTCGTAGATTCTTCGGGTGACTTCCTCTAGCTCAACTGGACCTAACTCAACTCTACCAAGATCGCAGACTGCATTAGGAAGGTTTAAAGAGGCCTGCAGAAGCTCTTGAAGCTTAGCTGCATACGGTCTACTCATATTGTACTGGCCCTACACTTGTCTCCGTTTTAGGGTTGGATTTTATTTCGTCAACAACAACAAGTAAAAGAAAATTCAAGTTGAAATGTGGTATATGAATTATTATATATTAGTTGCACACGTAGATTGGGCGATTGGTGTAGTTGGTTATCACGTGCGCTTAGCATGCGCGAGGTCACCGGTTCGACTCCGGTATCGTCCACTTTTTTGTCTCCCTACTTTTGGGGCATCTTTTTTTATTCTTGTGTCTTAATATTATTGTTATGAATAAAGTGGTAATATCAGCTGAACATATAACACAAAATGCTAGCCATGTCTCTGTAAATCATGGAAAATGTAGATCCGTTGCTGCAGATATCTATAGACAGATGCAAAAACAGAAATATTCTGCAGCTACATGGTCTTCACATCCATTGAACCCCAAGCATGATGATCCAAATGTAATTGACTGGATATTTACCGTAGATTGCTTGAACTTCAGCTTCTGGAGTGAGTCTCCGGATAAAATTTTCGTTGTGGAGTACCAAAATCAACGTTGGACAGGATACTGGTCCATGGTAGCCGCCATTAATCGTGCATTGGATGAGGGAATACCAATTACT
The DNA here is from genome assembly GCA_030563285.1 of Starmerella khaoyaiensis. NCBI lineage: Eukaryota > Fungi > Ascomycota > Dipodascomycetes > Dipodascales > Trichomonascaceae > Starmerella > Starmerella khaoyaiensis. Next base: position 19,940 of record JAKUBR010000038.1, on the reverse strand, counting down.
ACACCGATGTTTTGGACAAGTAAGGAGTTTACATTTCCACTTCTAGAACATATATTTCGATCATCCAGTGAAGAACCAGTTCCATTACTTGCAGAAAGATACCGTGTACTTAAAGAGGCCGGTGAGGCTCTACAAAACAACAAATATACCAGTCTGAGTGATGTAATTAAATACAGTAATAAATCTGCAGTGAAATTACTCAATTGGGTGACCACCAATATCTCATCTTTCAATGATGTATCAACCTATGCGGGAAGAGAAGTCTATCTCTATAAACGTGCCCAAATTCTCGTTGCCGATGTATGGGCTTGCTTCCAAGGCTGTGGTATTGGAGAGTTCAAAGATATCGATGAGATAACTATGTTTGCTGATTATCGTGTGCCACAAATTCTCGTGGTTTTAGGTTGTATTGAATATTCTCAAGCCTTACTGGCCAGAATTACTCGACATGACCTGCTTGACCAAGGTTCCGGGGAGGAAATCGAGATTCGTGGATGTTCAATAATGGCAGTTGAAATAATTGTTCGGGAAATTAAATTGTTGACGGCTGATGATCATATTAATGCGGTCATTGTAGACTTTTACCTGTGGGATACAGCTAAACGGGATGAGGAATATAACACAAAAGTCGTCCAATGCCATCGCACACGAAGCGTGTTCTATTAATTATAAATAAATAAAAATACATTACTACAACAAATTATCTATTGTTTACTCATTCCATCCAAGAGCTTCTTACGGGCTTTCTGAGGTGTAATACCGTATGATATACTCAGTGCACGAAGTGCACCTTTGTGCATAATAATAGAAGCGTACGTATCTTGTTTGGCAACAGCTTCGAATTGTTGGGGTGTTATATCAGCATTAAATACAATCGTCCTACCCATGTATCTTTTTTTTTTAATTGTTGGGAGTGAAATTGATTTTCTCCCTGTATTTCAGTCACTGGTGACCTCTCTACTAGCTTATTTTAGGAATATCTATATTAATTCTAGATATCGGTTTCACCGCTACTTAATCCTAGTCACCAGCTGTCAGTTGAGCGTAAGGTGTCGCATTCACCTACTGAATTTCACAATATCCCAGAAAACACTCGTGTGACCTGAGATAGTATAGGAATGTGACTACCTTAGGTATTATATAATTCTACTATACTCTAATAGTAGTGGGCACAGCCTGAAGGGGCGATACCACTTACGACTCGATGATTTTTTGGATTTCAGCTCTCTTCCTTGAGATAACCAAACTTGACCCAAGATCCCGACGTACTCTTTTTTTCTATAATAACTTCTATATAGTAATGTAAATAGTAAACACGAGCTAGATGAAATGAACCAGTCACAAATTAAGCTTAAAGTAATAGAAAAACTACAAATAATACTAGGAGTAACCATCAATACAATGATTTTTCAAATCAAGTAACTAAGATATCTCACTAAGGCCTTTGAGTTAAATCATTCTCTAAGTTGTTCTGCATATTAACGTGCTGAAACACTAGTTTGTTTCACTTCTCGCCTTGCTTGTAGTTAATGTGTAGGTATAGGTCTAATTAACTTTAAATATTACCACGTGGATTTCATTCATTGTAGACGAAATCATTCAAAATAGAAGGATCAATGATAAGATTTTTTGAACTGTTCAGAGCATTATTAACAATTATTCTTACCATCCTCAATGTTTATGTTTTTAGCTCAAATCGGTTTAATATGACTGGCTATATCTCTTCTGAAATCGTCCAGAGGCATAATTACGTTGACGAATTTGGCCAGCATCTAAACTCTGTTGACCTAGAAAACAACACCTTAGATGAGATTCTTGAGGCACTTTTCATCAATGTTTCAAACAACAGACACTATTCCGCAATCAGTAGACTTCTAGAATTAGTATTTAGCAAAACATCTCCCCATATGTTGCTCTCAAAGTACCAATCACCTCTACTTAATGTATCTCTAATCGATATCCTCTTTAGTGGTGCCTACTTAGCAGACTCAGAGAAGGATCCAAGTGACTCTGCAGATCAAAACATAAAAGGGACAGAGTTTGTTATGACCATTTTATGTGACATGATAGTTGGATCCAAAGCTGCACAAAGATTGATATTTGATTACTTGGTTAATATGCTCAGTCACAGAACTGTGATGAATTCGGAGAATTTGAGACCACTGCTGGCCGGTTACTGTTTCTTATTACGACTCTTCGATAGGTTGAATATCAGATACGAAATGGTGGATCATAATTACGTGCTAAATACAGCCAGCTACGATGTGAATGAAGATTTCTGGAAGTGTCCTATATTATTAGAAAAGTGCACGACAAAGTATATGGATCCAAATGAACTGAATATTGAAACAGAGTGTTATTTTCTAATGGTCGCGTACATACAAGTAGTTTTCCCCAAATCTTTAAAAGCGAAAGATGAGAAATTTGCAATATCAAAAGATGAGTGGAGGATTTACGATCATAACGTGTCCTGGAAACCTAGTGTATTTAAGCTGATAACTGACACATCAATCAATTTACTAGCTCAAAAGTGGTGGTTCATGAACATAAGCAAAGTTTTTGTTATGATTTTATATCAAATTCCTATTATATTTCTCTACAAAAAGGTGAACTTTCCGTTTCACCAGTATACGAGTGGTAATGATCCTACATATCGTAAGATGAGAAATCTGATGCGTTACATAGCCGATGAGGACATTTCAGTGGGGATCACGATTATATTGCTATCCTTCGAAACCATTTTGACGAGTTTGTCTTATATATATAAACCACCAAAAACACTTTTGCGTATTCTTTCTGAAAAGTTTGTATATGCCAGACAAACGTGGAAGCTGGAACATGTCATGCATCTGCTACAAGCAACTATGAACGAAGAAATTGACATTGTCATGTCAACTCTTTACAAATTTTCATCTATAGGTGAACAAGCTGATATGATTGGAGTGCTTGTACCCGTGACAAAGTGCTTTTGGAACTTGAACACTATCGATTACGCCTCATATTACAAAAGAAATCGCCAACTTACTTCTAATGGGCAAGAGTTATACTTAATTGGAGTCTATGAACAATTACAGCTGATAGCTCAGGAACTAGAAAATAAAAAACACCTTTGCAATAATATTGTCATCCAAGCGGAATTACTAGATCTATGGGGTTTCTATTGCAAAAGATCGTTTAAACTATATTTCCACATACATTCGAGTCAATCAGATGAAGAATATGAACATCTGCCGAGTAAATACAGCTTGGTCCTAAGAATATTCATCATGTTAGCGGAATCACCTTCATTTTTAAGAAGAGCTGTGAAGATTAATGAAATGTATTTACCTGAATTGATTAAAATTTATGAACAGGTGAAAAAACACAAACTCTTAAGTTTGGAGATGATGTTTAGATGTCGTAAAGCACTGAGGGCGGGACAACAAGCTATTGAGAGGGTTAAGGAAGAAGACATCATATTTCGTGAAGCTCCGGCTCGGTATCGAGATGAGATCACCGGTCACATCATAGAAGAACCAGCAGAGGTAGAAAGTAAGAATCTTGTTGGAGACTATATGAGCTTAGCTCTCAGTCATCCATCTATTGGAGATCCTATTTGCTGGTTTCGTTCACATAGGAACATTGTTCGATATTTGCGACCACATGAGTCTCTAAGGGAAGAAATTCACGAATTCAGGAAAGCTGTGATACAGAAAATCATAAATCTCCATTATAACAGCAACGTTGATGTAAATGAATCACAAAATTAACTCGGAGAATTTATAATTCAACAGATAGGTGAATTTTAATTATGTTCGCTTTGCAAAGTGTACTGTATCTAGGCAAGTATTGTTCGAATCTATTAGCATCAGAAAATACTTTTCTATAATAGCCTAAAATTCAATTCATGAGATCTTGATAATAATCATTGTGATCTTGGTTACATTGGGGTTGAGTTTATTCTGAACTAGATACAACGAGTAGAACTATTTATTTCAGTATATAGCTGTAAAATGTATAGAATGTACTGCTTCCTTTAGCTGGAAAAATTACATTGTTTTTCAACAATACTTTTGTAATACACTCACTCTTCTATAATGCTATTTAATGTTTTACATTTGATCTCCTAAGCTGTTAGTCGTCCTGTATTCTCCTAAACACACACTGAAACAGCTAAACCTTGTTTACGGCACATATTACACCCAAAATGGAACTACGTAATCAGTTCAGATGAAGCAAGAAATTAATAAATGAACTTTCTAAAAAAAAAGATCAAGAAGTTTGTACATATTACTGGTACAGTGAGCATAACTCAGTTTCTAACCGTGATCACCAATCTAGCGGATGGTAGAGAGAAAAATAATACATCATCATTTGAGAGACTCATAGATGTCGTTAGTAGAAACGAAAGTCATTTTGAAGTATTTTTAGAAGCATTGTTGATGTTCTACTCACACAACAGAGACTCAGCAACATCACGCAAGATTGTGGAATTGATTTTAAAAGTTGAGCACACTAAAGTTTTGTTCTTGACCTATAGGTCATCCAGCTTAAACACGTCAATACTAGACCTTCTATTCAGTGGCAACTACTTTACATATTCTAATGATGCAGATTCGCAGAATAAAATGAAACATCAAGATCTATTGATGGAGTTCTTCTGTGAAATGGCTCAAAATTTAGTAATTGGAAGAAGATTGATATTTGATTACCTGGTAAATGTTATCAATAGTAGGGAAAAAATGAATTCAGCTAATATGAGGCCGCTTTTAGCTGGGTATTGTTTTTTGTTGAGATTGATGGACAAGTTGCAAATTCAACTCGAGCATATAGATACCAGCTATTTCTTTAACATGGCTAGCTATGATATAAGCAAAGAAAAAAGAATTACATGCACCACCACGCGAGAATATCCATCCGATTTCAAGAAATTCAAAGCACCGGATGAACTTAGTATTGAAACAGAGTGCTATTTTCTCACTGTTGCTTTCATTAACGCAGTACTCCCCAAATCATTTAGAACTGGAAGCATCGATTTACAAATAGCAGATGACGAGTTCTCGTTGTATGCATACAATGTGAAAGGGAATCCCACCGTCTTCAAGCGTATTGTCGAGATATCCATAAATATTTCGTTAAAAAACTGCAAAGAAACCTTAAGCTATCTGCCTCAGTTCATTATTTCACAAGTGCATGTAATATTTCTCTTCGAATATCTTGATTTCCCTTTCCAATCTTTCATTGACCACAGTGATTCAACATATGACGAATTTCCGATACTATCAAGTCAAAGATATTTGGAGATACCAGATGAGACCTGCACAGGACTTGTAATGATTTGGTTATCATTAGATAGAAATCCAAAAGATATATACACAGAGTACTTAATTATAAGGCTCTATAATATTCTACGCAAGAGGCTACACTGGGCTAAAAAAACGTGGAGATTATCAAACCTATTGATAGCTTGGAACAACTGTGATGACATTAAGTGCACATTAGAGTGTTCGAGGATATATCCGTTTTCAGAATTTGAGAATACTGTCAGCCTAATTAACCTATGTAAGACGATGGAGAGATTGTTATCACACATAACGGTTTTCAAGGCAATATGTTTTGAGAATTTAGATACACGAATTGATCTTCAAGAGATCATTATTTATTCAAAAAACATCAACATATTACTAACTTCTATTGAAGCTGATCTAGAAGCTGCGACTGATCTCTGTGATAATGTATATATTCATGCAGGCATCATGGAAATTTGGTCTCATTATACTAAATTTTGTCTGAATGAAAGTGCTTTACACTGTTTTAACGAGCATCGAGAAATTTACCAGCCTGCTGAGACGGAGTATTGTACCACTATAAGAATATTTAATATAATGGGCAGATCCTCGGTATTCCTGCGCCGAATTGCGAAATATAATGATCTGAACCCTCATTATATTACCTTCATTTATTTGCAAGCCAAGAGGGCTCAATATCTGGATACTAAAACAATATTCCAGTTTCGAGAGACAATAAAAAAGCTTGCTACAGCAATTGAAAACCTGGAGCAGGAAGAGAAGTTGTTGGGAGATATACCAAGGGAGTTCCTTGATCCAATTTTTTATGACATTATGGATGACCCAGTGATACTTCCGAGATCTAAAGTGAATATGGACTATTTGAGAATACATAAATATCTTCAGCAAGCGCCCACTGATCCTTACTCGCAAACACCACTCTCCAAGGAGATGTTAGTGGCCAATAACCAACTAAGAGATGGGATAAGAGAATTTAGACGAAGGAAGATCAGTGAAAACACTTCACTTTCGAAAAGAGTTGACTCCTCTGGGATTGAATAAGATTTGTGGTTTCCAGCAATATCGAAATATTGATTTAAGAACTCTCCAATGTAGATCACTATCAGTTAGGTGCCTTGATTATAGTAACAGCTAATTATATATATTGATCACTAAATCTAGCGATCATTGCTCCACAGTCTGAGTTAGGCGCGTCAGCTGTGGCATACGATACTATTGGTTTAGAACGGGATTGGCTTATTGATTCTGGTGCCAGTGTTTGCTGCACTGGAGATCTGAGCATACTGTCCGATGTTGAGAATTGTGCTCCCCTCTTTATCCGAGGGATAGTTAGTTGAGCGCGGCTTATACACAAACCAACTTGCAAGTTCATTTTCAAGTCAGTCGACTCAGGCAAACCTCTATGTAGAACTGATTGTGTGTTATGGACCACAGCTGTTTATGGATCATTTATCCTTCTTCATATTAAGCACGGACGTGGTGTAATACTATTTAGTTAATTCAATTCACAAACATTAGGCAATAAATTACTAAATATAACTGAATAAATCACATCATAAGTGATTATGAAAACTATAGTTGATACCTAGTGTACTTAAATCTCAAAATCAACTAGAGTCACAAAGGGGCATACTCCTCCCGATCATTACCACATGCCGATCGCATGTATATAGACATAATTAACAGCCGCAGAAAAATATGCTCAGAAAATATGCGACCATTATTAGCGGGTTACTGCTCTGTTTTACGGTTACTGGATGGATTGAAAGTTGATTACAGAAAAGTTGATACTAAATATTTCTTCAACAAGACTAGTTATGATACAAGCAAGGAAGCACATTTAGGCTTTTTCAGAGAACGGAATTCACAAACCAAATAGAATATTATGATTTGAGTATCACCAAGGAATGCTATTTTTTTGCAGCTGGGTTTATATACATAGTACTGCCTAAATCATTTGCCACTATGGATGACGATTTAGGGATTGTAAATCACAACTTTAAGCTTTATAAGAGAAACATATCAGGAAATTCTCTTGCTTTTACTGAAATTATTGGTGTACTTGAAATTCAAGTAAGTTAAACAACAGTATCACACATAACCTTGTTTTCTCCTTGCTGCAACAGTCCAAGATCCTCTCCGAAGTTTGTCAGCTGACCATAATTTTCCAGCCTTAGAGTCGTTGTGGCTCTAGACACTTTTTGCAACTTGAAACAATGCACAACATACCGAGATATGTAGCAAACATATCTTATGAAATTGGATTGGGATTGGGATTAATTGGGATTCTGGAAAACCAGACTGTACAAAAAAAAGCACCGACTTTCCACTCTAATTATAATTTTATGTAAATATGGGTTTACTACCTGATCTGTTGTAGATCACTGTTATTATTATACAGCTAAAGAGATATATTATATATACTACGAATTGATTTATGCAAAACGGAGATATAAAGATTTAGGCTATTATTTGATGAACCAGAATTATCTAGCCAAGAATATTAGATCACCGCATGTGACTGATGTAAATAGTGACTGACTAACTAAATCATAGATAAGACGGACGGTCGATTCTCAAACATTCAGTCAGGATAGGATAACCAACAACAATAACAAGAAACCCTTATAATAAAGCAGCGCCCCACCCCTATCAGACTGCATATACTTTTTCATCTACCAGAAAAATGGTGAAAAATTATGATGATGATTTAGGATTTAAAGATTATCGAGAAGGATTTAGCCAATTTCCAAATCGTCATCATGCCACAACACAGAGCTCAGGATTATCTCCGCTTTTAAATATATCTGGAACGTCATATTCCAATGGGTATTTATCTGCTATTGCAGAGGCTTACAACTCCAGTGGACCCCAGACCAATTATAGTCATACAATTAGTCCATCTTTCTCATCCATTTTTGAGCCTGTTGATCATTCATCACAATTAAGGTTACCTTACCATGAAAACAGCCAAAATGAGTTGAATTCTACATTTAACAATAACAATCACTTAAGAACGAGTCAATTACACCCTTACCAAGCCTACAATGCTCAGGATGATTCTCGGAATATGGAAACCTCTCAAGTGTATATCGGAAATGATTGGGAGAATGAGAAATACTCGGCTTTTTACCGTCAGAGATATCAATCCTACGGATACGACCAATATAACCAACCTCCTTCCAGGAACCCGATGGCAACTCAGGTGAAGCCTTCTCCTGAAGACCCTCCCCGAGGTCAACGAAACCATTCATCTGATCGTGTCTCAAAGTCTGGGAAAGTCAACAAGCGCCATTCCCATCGAATGCGTAAGTCCCCAGAGAGTCATTCAGAGAGTTCTGATACGCCTGGACCCAATTCAGATGTACCGAAAATGGATAATATTGCTGCTCCTAAGGTGTACGTAAATCCTCCTGGTGGTTATTTCTGGGCAGTGACTATACGCAGCTCTGAGTTCGAGAGTAATGGTCTCAAACTACGAAGGGTGCACGATAAATATCGTAACCACGATGATGAGACCATGAAAATGCCCATTCAAATGAGTCAACCGCCACTCTGCAATATTCTTCCTGCTTACCCTCAAGCACTAGATGCTGATACTCAGCCGAGAATGCGCAAACAAAGCAAGTATACTGAGGATCAGGACCGTATTATTCTTGAGTTGAAGTCTGAGGGGAAAGGTTGGTCAGAAATTGGTAAGGCTGCTGGGTGTCATGACCACCTTGCAGCGCGAAATCGATATCAAGTACTAATTGGGCAACAAGGAGGCGGGACTTTCATGTGGACCAATGATGACTGTGCTGCTCTTCAGGATTGTTTGGATGCTGGAGAACGAGCCAAGTGGTTATTCATTGCCGAGGAACTGTCCAAAAAACTAGAAAAAGAGGTGACTTTGGAGATGGTTCATTATAAAATTGTGAAATTGTTCGCAGAAAACCCTCAAATATTTCGAGTTTTACGCAGCAAGGACTCCACACTGGGCGGAGCTCCATATGAAAGAACTCAGCTATACACCTAAAATGCTTTACATATAACACTAATTAAATAATGATGCAGGATGGGGAATCTTCACTCAAGTTTACAGTCCTGCAGTAACTTGGCTTTCTCTCTTAATGCCGCCACACTCTTCAAAAAAATCTCGGCAGGGTTCATGGACCCAACACTTTCTACATTGAAAATAAAGTGACCTGATTTTCTTCCTAATTTTACTTTACCTTCGAATTCAGGATGTCTCAATACTTCACGGCTCACCGTATCCCGACGAGGTTCAACGACTTTAGGCTCGCTGTTTTCAATAGCAATAACCCCTGGGGAAAAGCAATTGGCAAATTTTTCAGCGTTCTCAGGAGCGATTTTCTGGATTATATCAATGCTAGGCATCAAACGGTAGGATGCAGTAGCTACAGGACTGAATTTTGCATGATCAGAGCCAATACCCAAAACAGCCCAACAAGTCAACAGGATCTCCTGGCCAGGGCGTAACTTAGCAATAAGAATATCCGGGTATGCAACTTCAGGAGGTGATGTGAATGTCTGGCCATCAAGCGGCTGAAATTCTAGGTGTTTAGCGTAAACATTTTCATTGATTATAGAGCCATCAGCAGTACGCTCACATTTAATACTAAGCTTGAATGACACCGTATTATCTACATTGTTATCAGAATCACCTAACCACTCCAGTTGGTCCGGGCTGACAGTAAGAGGAATAAGACCCAATCTTGAAGCTAATACTTCATCTTGAATCACTGAAGTATTCTGCTCTACAAACACTTTCTCAATCGCAACACTAGGTATCTCTGCAATCATGATTCTCCGAAATGCATTAGCGAAGGATGTATCAATATTAATTAGATCAAAATTTGCGGTTGTGTCGTTGAGATGGGAGATCTTAATGTCAAATCGTTGCTTGAATTTTTCAAGATTCCAAGAATGATCTACACCTGGATAATTGCCAGGGAAATCAGTACTTGAAACATTACTGATGTAGTCTCTATGAAGATCCACCATTTAATGTACAATCTTTTTTGTTGTCTCGTGAAATATTTGGAACTATAATTTTTTTAGGGTTCCAGAACAGATAAGGGAGTGATGGCGGTATGGTTAAACTTATGTCACCTGATACTTACCCCATAAGGTCAGGATTGGTCCCCAGCTCTCCGAATTTGACTAACTTAGTGTATATACAATAACTTTACTACACTCTACTGCTTACTATCTTTAGTAGATGCTCATTATATTCAGTTAATTAATACTAAAATCATACTTTTATACCAACGATGGTTGTTCTTCAACCAATACCGAATTATGTAGTGAAAACTCTTGATATGACATCTGGTGAAAAAGTATTTATTAATGTATGCTCGGACTCCCAGATCGCTGCGCCTAACTTGCTAGATGCTAGTGAGATTGCCATGCACGTCACCAATGGAGAAGACTGGGTAGTTCCCATCGTTGTTTCTATTGGAAGACATGATTCAGATAAATCAGGGAATACATGTTACGTTGTAGATTGTTGTATGAACCCAAATGTGATTTTACTGGGAATGGAAGACCCCAGTGTGAAGGTTTTAACTGTAGAAACATGTATAGAACTAGTAGAGAGTCAGCATAGTCGACTACTAAGCCGAGACTATAAATTTCCTAAAATGAAATGCAAAAACAGTCTCATAAAAACTGAATTCGACGCTACAAAACCGAAAACATCCCAGCTACTAGAGACTTCCAAAATAGAGGTGACAAATGAGCCCAAAGCAAGCTCGATTGAGATACTAGACTCTCAAGATAACGAATTTTATTTTCATATATACAGGGGGCCGTATTACGGCGAGAACGCTCGTCCAAGCCATGTGGTTGAGATCGAGGGTGAGCATCATAATATCAGAATTGAAGGTTCAAAAATCAGTTCAAATACAAGTAGTCTTGTCCTGGATATCTTACCTTCTAAACACCAAGGTTATTACAACACTGAAAACAATACTACTTATATAATGTTATGGAAGTGAAAAGTGAACACACTCAAATAGTGCATTGCAGACTTCCTCCTAGACAGATTTGGAATTCGTCACAGTTGATATTGCCAATCGTTCCCGCAGTGTATTCGTGAGCATAGGATCGAAAATCACCTTCGCCAAGTAATCCATTTGCACCGGAAGAGCAACTAAACAGAATTTCATAGCCAAACTTATTAGGATTCTCAATAAACTCGACCTTCGGTTGGCTGTTGGTACGATAAACACAGTTTCCTGCAACCATGAGAAATGGTGTCTTTGCACGGTAGCTGCTTTGCATTGTTAGTGATTCTATACAATCGACAGGATCAACCCGATGCTCACCACTACAGACGAGCTCATTGCATTGTTCACGTGGTGACAGTGATAACGGCGGTGCATTATCGTTGGCTATGAATGCATAGTATGCACTTTGGACGGCATCAGTGGTATTGAGAGCAACAAATGCCAGGAGCTCAGGCACAAGTATATCATTACGAACAATTCCGATGTCAAAATCAGGTACTGATCCGTCAGATTTGGCATGATAAACATTCCGGATCTTTTCGATCATGAAGAATTGTGCTTGGCCCAACCCAATAAGTGTAAATTGAATAAATTTCATTGAATCAAGTTTATTTGTATACCTAATTTATATGTGTAAATAGATAATTCTTGATAGTTATCATGGTTGACTTTTACTTACATGCATGTGATTATCATCCCACATGCGCATTCACGTGTTCACCACATGGATGTTGGCTTCTCTGTGTGAAATTTGAATATTAACGGTAAGTAGAAAATAGTGCTTCATTCAGAATTCTTATTGATTTTTCAAGTTCTTTCATGGTGTAGTGAGATTATTGTTCTAGTTCCTGACTCTTCATTGCATGTCGATATACGAACAGGAGAACAGTGGAATCTGAATCAGAGAATCTGGCAAGTCGACGTAAGAAAATTGATGACCTAAATGGACGAGTCACCTTATAACATTATAGCTTTCTTAGTCTCGACTACTGCTATGATTTCGATGTTTCAACATAAAGTAACTTGGTTTCGAAATAGTTATGTAAAATGACCATCAATTATGCATTCACGTATATTTATCACAAACTTTAGGTAAAGCAATAACTAGAAAACTTCAATTATTGGAGTTCAGCTAACTTAATAAACCTGCAAGCAGTGTATTTCTCATGTTCTTCTAGTATTAAATTTCGTGATAATTTGAGTTTCATTAAATTTAACTCCTTTTCGAGTTTAAAGATCTTGCTGCTAAGTATCACTACTTTCATATTGTCTTAATTGGCAACAAAACGGTGCATGTTAATATATAGTAGTTGAACAGCTTTATATCGTAAAACCTCAATAGACCTGAGAACATCCTGTTCAAGATCATTATGGGAGAAGAGTTCTTCTCAGGTGGCAAACTGCATCTAGTATATCCGTATGATCTCAGGCTCTGAAATGGGCTCAAGTTGACATAAATTAAATGTTTTGCTAATTGTTACATTAACGCTCTGTTTACTGTACCGATATTCTGAAATCTATTTAAAAGAATATCATGGTGATGTCTGGATTATGTCTAGGTTTGCAATACGTGAGATAATGAAGATCACTTAAAATTATATTTATATGGTCATCACAAATACCTGAGTGACTTAGCTGTAAATATCGAGAGGCACCCGAAATAACTAAAAAAAAACGGTGCTTCAAATCATTAGGAACTATATAACTCCGCCTATAATTGACATCAGTTTACTTATATCATATGTAGAATTATTTTACCCTACTTATATTAGACTATGTCGCGATTTAAACCAATAATATTCAATATTTTGATATTACCTAGACTCATTTTTTTTTATCCATGGGGCCGGCGAATTTTGAGGTTGAAAACGAGGCGCAGTTTTTATTAGTAATGGTCCCGCGAATTAGAAATAAGAGCAATGAAATTTTTTTGTGGTTTCTTCGTGAATAAATTTGAATATTTTACACTATTTTTAGACTACATATTTATTCTCGCTAAATATCGTTTTGTAACAATCAAAGTCATCGTGCCTGAACACCTTCCGATCGCCGCTCCCAACTAAAGTCCCGTGCCGACGATACCTTGTCTTCACATGTCCAGACGTCCAAACTAAGCAATAAAGTTATTTAAACCCTAACATCGAACATATAATAGGAAATCTTACCCCGATCTAAACTTTATGGATTGAAAATATTTTGATCGCAATACCGACTATTCCTGTTCGATAATTTATCCAACGGTTATTTTTATTTATTCACCTTAGAGAATTGCATTTTAGTTGACCAATGGTTTGGGAACAAGTAGAGTCAGAGACGACCATACCACATGTCAGCTATGCTGTCACTGGATTTGCCTTGGTTCTATTCGGAACGATTTCACTTTTCTTAAAAGAACGACTTTATATTGGTGAGGCCACAGTTGCAACCATATATGGCTTGATTGTTGGACCACATTGCCTGAACTGGTTTGACCCAACAACATGGGGAAACTCAGATTACATTACATTAGAAATAAGTCGCATTGTATTGATAGTTCAGATCTTCGCTGTGGCTGTTGAGCTTCCTAAAGAATACATGTATCGACACTGGTGGTCAGTCACATTGCTATTAATTCCTGTTATGACCTTTGGATGGATGATTTCCTCAGTATTTATTTGGAAATTGGTACCGACGCTTCGTTGGATTCAAGCATTATGTATTGCTGGTTGTGTTACAGCTACTGATCCCGTTTTAGCATCAGCTGTAGTTGGTAAAGGCAAGTTCGCACGCCGAGTTCCTGGCCATCTGCGTAATTTATTAAGTGCCGAATCAGGATGTAACGATGGAATGGCCTTTCCATTCGTAATTATGGCCGTAGATATCATTCATGATGAGCATCATGCTGCTGATATTGCCAAAAATTTTATCTGCATTGGTATTTTGTACGAGTGTGTGCTGGGAATTCTGATAGGGTGCGTGATTGGTTACGGTTCTCGACACCTCATCAAATTTGCCGAAAAGTTTGGTTTAATTGACCGCGAGAGTTTCCTTGCCTACTACTTTTGTGTAGCTCTGTTTTGTGCAGGCGTTGGTACCTTGTGTGGTGTAGATGATTTACTGGTTGCTTTTGGTGCAGGATGTGCATTTAGTTGGGACGGCTGGTTCGCAACTCAAACTGAGGAGAGCCATGTTTCGAACGTAATCGATACATTATTGAATACTGCATTTTTTGTGTACTTTGGTGCTATCGTCCCCTGGCCCGATTTCAATAATGCGGAGCTTGGTATTCGTGCCTGGAAGTTAGTCTGTCTAGCCATCATTATTCTGGTAGTCAGACGACTTCCTATTATGCTCGCTATTAAGCCGATAACCCCAGATATTCATACCTGGCGTGAAGCATTATTCTGTGGACATTTCGGTCCTATTGGGGTTGGTGCCATATTCATGGCCCTTTTGGCTCGTGCTCAATTAGAAACTGGTACAACTATTCCTCAAGATAACATTTTACCTCATGATAGCCCCGAATACTACCTGGTAGCAACTATATGGCCAATAACTTGTTTCCTGGTAATAACGTCAATTATTATTCATGGCTCATCTATAGCTGTATTCACATTAGGAAAACGAATTAATAACATGGCAATCACATTAACCTACACTACTGGAGGGAATGAACCCTCATGGTTGCAAAGATTGCCTCGTCGTTCGACTGACGGCGGTAATATTCTTCAACTGCAACGAATGGAGACTGAGGAACCCATCACACGCAAGTTTGGCAAACGCCGGAAACTTAGGCGACGCTCTTCCAGTAAGAACCAACCTAAGAATGCAGATATTGAAGATGTAGAAGTGCCATATCATGCTGGATTTCATGAAACACCTAATCACCAGGGCAATATGCATAAAGATGACGATGGCGATGATGCTGAATCGGTACTCGAACTGAGGTTGACGATCAATCTTACTGATGTTGGAGAGATAGAAAGAGTTGATACTGTTGCAGCAAAGAAGTTAGAAGGCAAAGAGCTATCTGACATCAATACATATCGTGAGGGTGATCATATCGTTGTTGAGGATAAGGAAGGTAGTTTTATTCACCAATTTAATATTGGAGATTCACATGGTGATATAGATGGTCAGCCAAAGCTCGAGATTATCGCACCGAATCCCAATCCTGCAAATAGTGATGTTACCGCTGGTCGTCCAGAGGAAGATTGGTCAAAAGCAAACTCCTCCCTAGATAATGAAAAGTTTTCATCGGGTTCAAGTAGTTATCTTGGATCGACTGCTGCTGCTACTGGAAGTGGCCAGAGACCGCGTAGACGCAGCAGGCCACAAATGAAAAGAACTAGGTCACGCATCGAAGTACCAAAATCAGGACAGCAGGCTTTTGCCTACATGATCGATGATACTGTAATTGTAGAGAATAAGGACGGTGAGATTTTACGTCGGTACCGATACGTTCAGCGAGGAGGCTCCCATCCGTCCACTTCCAAAGGGTGGAGATCTTATCTCCCTGGTTTCCGCAACCTCAAGAAGTGCACGGATTCATCTCCGGATGACTATGAAAATGCTCCCCATGATCTTCTCATTCCCGATGACCAGGGCCCACCCCTTTCTGCTGCTGCGAGCCAGGCTATCAGCGTAGAGGATGAGGATCATATTCGACGCCGTTTAAGCAAGCTTCTGTCTAAGGGAAAACTCGAACGACGACCATCACAGCTCAGTGGACGGCTTGATCTTCGCCCCGGAGAGTATACTAATACGGTTAGGAGTCAAGCGGTCAGCGACTATGAGGAAGATGGCAATACTGACTTTGATAATGAAGATGAGGATGAGGATGCTGAGCCTGAGACGGCAGTGGAGCGTCATCGTCGTCTTGCGGCTCTAGGTGTTATAGATACCGAGGGCGAGAATGCCGAGGCTGAACGAAATGGTGACGACGATGAACCCAAAATCACTTTCCAATTGCCGGAACGTATTAGAAATTGAACTAATGACTATTTTTAAACATCTATATACTACATTTATACCCTAATTATATTAATTTTAGTGATCGTTCCTGTAAACTCAAGATGTAGTTCTTTAAATTGTGGTAGTAGCAGGTGTGTGTACATCACGAACGTGTTGAAATCTTGTACTTATTAGTGAAACTCTTCTGCAATATGAAAAAAATAGATAATACAGACAATAATATAGCTAGGTTGATTATTGATTATTCTTACTCAAGGCACATAATGGCTCTATAGACCACTATGGGGCTTTAGAGTGACGCCTTGCACAGTCTGAATTGTAGGTGTGAGCCCCACCAGAGGTATTAATACCGTACCCTCATTTACTCACCAACTTTTGATAGCTGTCACCCACAATTTAATATTAAAAGGGAAATCCTTATGTCGTTGATTGTCACATGATCAATGCGTGTCCTTAACCTCAACACTTCACATTTTACCTCGCTTAATAACGTCGAGATATCAAAATGTATCAGCATTTTGTAGACTGGATATTCTTGGTGACACGATCATCGTCAGTTAACTGGAAGAAGATTCTTGTGACTTCTTTTGCATTCAACTTTTTGTTTAAGAGCACACTGGATATATTACAGTATCGCGTTCTTTGTCGTAAGGAACCTTCGAAGCAGGCAGTTAAATATGATCTTGTTAAAAGCGAGGAGAGCTTTAAGAAGGCCCAGAGCTATCAGAAGACCAAGATTGTGTTTAGTTTGGTTAGTCATTTAGTTTCATTGGGTGTTGAGGCTTGGTTATACAAACACAATGCTTTAGCTAATATTTGGTACTACTGGACCGCGAAGACCGCTTCGGTATCTTTTTTGGGAGTGAAGTCGGTAGGATCCTTACTCACGTTAACTGTTCTAGCCGTTGGAATGGTATTCAGCGCTCCCTTTGACCTCTATGAAACATTCGTTATCGAAGAGAAGTTCGGATTCAACAAACAGACTTTAAAGCTTTGGGTGTCTGATCTAGTCAAAAGCTCTTTGCTGGGGGTTTTCATTGTTCCTGTTTTGACAATTGCATTCCAGGCTATTATTGAGCGCTTTGGAACTAGTTTTATTCCGTTTATTCTACTGTTTACTGTCGCATTGAATCTAATTGTCGCCTTTGTTTACCCTGTTTTCCTGGCTCCGCTATTTAATGAATTCAAAGATTTGGAGGAAGGTGAGTTGCGTACTCGAATTGTACAGTTGGCTGAGTCGCAGAAATTCCCCACCACTAAAATTCATGTTGTTGATGGAAGCAAACGATCATCACACTCGAACGCTTACTTTGTGGGTTTTCCTTGGTATAAGCAGATTGTTCTGTATGATACGCTGCTGAAGGAACATACTATTGATGAAATAGTAGCTGTGTTGGCTCATGAATTAGGTCACTGGAAGCGAAACCACATGACTATTCTTTTAGGATTTACTCTATTTGCTTCTTCTGTTAATTTTCCATTCCTGTTGCTATTTTTGGGTAACAACCATTTCTATGAATCGTTTGGATTCCAACCTGGTGACTTACCTGATATGTTCGCACTTTTGGTTTTTATGGATGCCTTGGCCCCTCTGACTACTGTTGTCACTTTCTTGCAGAACTTCGTTGTTCGCAGCTGTGAGTATGACGCGGATAAGTTTGCAACACGTTTGGGACAAGGTAAACATCTTGGTTCGGCATTGACAACCTTGAGCAAGTCTAACATGTCGATTGTCGATACCAGTAAGCTTTACTCAACGTATCATCATTCTCATCCAATCGCTACTGAGCGATTAAGTGCGATTGAGGAGGAGGAGAAAAAAATAAGGTAGAAGCCTCTGTGGTTCTGTTTATCCCTATATATGATTATATCGTTCTGATTTCACTGTTAAATAATTATAGCTCGTAAGTGGTGTTTCATCTCCTCCCTCCTGTGATGTGGGGAATCTGCAGTAATGAGACATATTTATCTTGCCCTGATCCCTGCCCTGATTCCTCAGATTGACATTTCCGGATATTTTGATCTATATTTCTTTTCACATAGACTGAAAGTCAAAGTAGATATCTTTTAAGGAATAAATGTAAAGCATAGTCACAGTATAGATAGTTCTTCGCTATAATATTGTTACCTACATATCGCCATTGCTTAGCTCCTCATTCTTCCGATGCTATGAAATACCAAGGTACACGCTCTCAGCCAGCTACTTCGAGCATCTTTAGTATGATTGTAGTTATTATGGTTTTTTGTACGTAAAATATTTTAGTATTGTTTATATTTATATTGCATATTGATTTGGTTCCTAGTTTTTCATATACAGTTGACCGCGATTATAGTTGGGCGTTTAAGTGTTGGTCCTATCAAACTTAAGATTGACTTCGTCCACCTTTCTTCATCCTCTCAGCTCGTGTTGTTTCTTTGTTATGATAGTGGCCACGGCTCATCAATCGTTGTTCGGCATACACTCATGCTCAGAGTGACACTAGTGACATTGTTTCCGATTAATGCGTTAACAATCGCTGTATGTCCTTCTGTGACTTGTGGTGTTGGATTGTGTGCTGTTCAACTCTGGGGCAATTTACTGGCATGTTCACTGTGTCATGCTTCAATTTGACAGTGCTAGATGTGAGCAGTGTGGGGAGGGGTGTGTTACCTGAGCTCTATACCTGGAGCTTGGGCGGTAATCTGGCATGAGCCAGTCAGGTTACCACTTCCTCTCTCTGTGATGGGGAGAGGGCTTTGGATGGTTAATCATCAAGCATGGTGAAGCACTCCCATGTTCAGATTTTGCTCCTTTGTGTGGTCATAATCTCCTCACAGATAGATTATCAGCCTTCTATAAGCACATCACAACCACGCATCTACGTTCTATTAACATCATGATAATGCTACTGTTTATTTACTATTAAGTTCTATCATTAAAATTTCCTGTCTAAATCGTCTCTCTTTGTATGAGCTAGTTGGAATTTGGCTGTTACTTATAGTTATGTTCCGTGTATTCGGCGGTCTCACCCTCTATCTATAGGGTGAGCCTGCCATAAAAAATGTGCTACCATCCGGATACGACATACTGTTATTGCTTATCTCTCCTGTGAAAATGTAATAGGGTTGTAGCTAACCAGATAGTGAATCTCTTTGATTTGGAATATCTCCCTTACCAGCTGAATGATTCTCTTAATTATTCAACAGAGCATGTATTGTATTTGACTTTTTCAAACTGGTTATTCCTCTTTTAGAAATAAATGTAGTTTGAAATGTCATTTATACTGCAGATATAATTGATGTGGTTAGGTTTGTTGTGGTTGCTAATTTACTCCTATATCGGTATTCCACTTATCACTTAGCCTTCATCACAACTAACATTTGGTTGCAATCTAAGATTGGCAATTAAAAACATTAGAGAAAGCCATTCTATAATAAAAACACACAGGAATCGATAACCACAAGAATTAGAAAACACAGAGTTGACCATCAAAATGGAGAGGAACAACACTATTCACATATATACAAAATTAAATTATTACAATGCGCCCAAGACCATAAATACCAGAACGACAAACCTTATAAAGAGATAACAAATCCAGCAAGCAGAAATAAACAACTCTGAAAGCCCATATTGGGAGTGGAGATAGGTGGGAGTGAGGTCAGGGAGTCATTAGAGAGGAGGGGCAGCGGCGGTTTTGCACGG
>JAKUBR010000037.1:0-53846 GCA_030563285.1 Starmerella khaoyaiensis | reverse complement strand
ACCTACTGAGTCCTGTTCTTTAGCTAGCCACTTTTGGGTTAGCTGGGGTGAGTATGTATTGTATAGAGTATATAATCTTAAGAGGACAACTGCTGGCTACCAACGGGTACAGGTAGCCAGTGGGTCCATAGTGCATGCACGGCAGCATAACAAAAAAAAGTACCCGTAACACTTAAAATTATATAAATAATACCTCATGGGCTATACTCCAAGTGGCGGGACTGTAGCTCATGGGAAGGCAGGTGGTACCTTGGAGGCTACATATCTCCTAGTTAAACACTTGAAAATCAAAATTGGGGGATACCTACGGTCACCTTAATTCATTTTCTCGTAATAACTGGAAATTTGCTCCGGTCTACTGGGGATTTACATTGGAGGGGGGTACCTACGGTCTCTCTAATGTATATTCATAGTAGATTCCCAAGATAATCACTGGTAATACAAGTTCGGGGGACCCATACGATCTCTTCAATGTATTGCGGTGATATATTGCGGATTGTGCTACTAGAAATACACTTGGAGAGGTACCTACGGTCTCTCCGATCTATTTTGGTAGAAAAATTTCAAGAAAGTCACTATAAATACAGATCTGGGGGGACCACTTACGGATTCTCGACAGTATTATGGTGTTATGTCGTGGATTGTGTACCACTGAGAGAGAATACACTTGGAGGGGGGGTACCTACGGTCTCTACCATGTAGTATAGGCGCTAAAAGTTCAGTTATACATGATATTATGGATATTTATTTGATACATGAAGGTTATTTATGAGAGGTGGAGGACTCTTATTGAGTATTTTTCTTTTTATTCCCAGCTTCTATTCTCAGCATTATCCTCAGCCATTATTCAGCTACTGTTCATCATCACTTGAAATCAAACCACTAATGCATTACATGATACGATTTACACTCATTTATTCTCAGCCATTCAACTACTCCATTACATGCAATACCATTAACTACAGCCATTGTTCAGAGCCTCTTGATAAAAAAATATACAAGTTGGGACAACTCCTTAATTATTATAGCTTGAGTTTATAAATCGATAATGTTTAATGGAAATGCTGAAAACATCCAGTAGAAAAATAAAATTACCAAGGTTATGCAGATCTATTCACAGTCTCGATGCAAAATGGCTGGAAAAATGGTCCCAAGAGCCTGAAATATCATCCCCACATAAAAGCTCAGAGCAGGTTTATTACCAATTAGCTATGTTTCCATATCCTTCGGGTCGGCTGCATATTGGGCATTTACGAGTGTATACCATAAGTGATACTTTGGCAAGGTATAGAAAAATGGCGGGCTATAAGGTTGTACATCCATTAGGATGGGATGCATTCGGACTTCCTGCTGAGAATGCAGCCATCCAAAATGGGATCAGTGCCTCAGACTGGACTTATAATCACATTGATGTCATGAGGTCACAAGCCAAAAGAATGTTGGCATCATTCGATTGGGATCGTGAAGTAATTACTTGCAGTCCGGAATACTATAAGCATACTCAGCAGATATTCCTCGAATTTTTTAAGCATGGTTTAGCCTATCGCAAGCGTGCCTCGGTTAATTGGGATCCAGTGGATAAAACTGTGTTGGCAAATGAACAGATTGATAGTGAGGGCCGGTCATGGAGATCTGGAGCACTAGCCGAAAAAAAGGACCTTGAGCAGTGGTTTTTAAAGATTACTGAATACGCATCTGAACTGCAAAAGGACTTGGGGTTGCTTGGTGATTGGCCAGAAGCAGTCAAACAGATGCAAAGTCAGTGGATTGGACTCTCTGATGGTGTCGAAGTCAAATTTAGTGATATTCTATGCGCTTACACTACGAGAATTGAAACTCTTCCGGGTGTAAAATTTGTAGCTATAGCTAAGGATCATCCCTTGGCACTTGAAAATGTAGTCAACACCCACCAGTCGGGTCTTATTGAGGGACTTGAAGCTATTAATCCTCTAACAAAGGAACCAGTACCAGTTTACGCTGCAGACCATGTCCTCTCAACTTATGCC
This sequence comes from Starmerella khaoyaiensis, assembly GCA_030563285.1. Classification (NCBI taxonomy): domain Eukaryota; kingdom Fungi; phylum Ascomycota; class Dipodascomycetes; order Dipodascales; family Trichomonascaceae; genus Starmerella; species Starmerella khaoyaiensis. The sequence continues at coordinate 51,840 of JAKUBR010000037.1, read as the reverse complement.
AAGGGTGTTGTAATGGGTGTACCTAGCCATGATGATCGTGATGCTGAGTTCTGGAAAAAAGTAAATAAGTTATGTTCCGACGATATTGAACAGCCCATAGTCAATGATACACATGTTGTATCTGGCCCAGTGAGTTCTCTGATTGGTCTTACTATAGATCAAGCTAAAGATAAAATTCTTGAATTGTGTGGTACGCATTGTGAGACGAAGCAACATACACGACTTCATGATTGGCTAATCAGTCGCCAGCGGTTCTGGGGAGCTCCCATTCCAATTGTACACTGCGATTCATGTGGAATTGTTCCTGTTCCGGAGAAAGATCTACCGGTGAGATTACCTGATGAGGTTAAGAATGTTCCTTTGTCTCAAAATGAAGATTGGTTAAAAACAAGCTGTCCAAAGTGTAATAAGCCTGCTAAAAGAGAATCTGATACTATGGATACATTCATTGACTCTAGTTGGTACTTTTTTAGATACTTGGACCCTCACAACAAGATGGCCGCCTTTGATAAATCCCTCGTCTCCAATCATTTACCAGTTGATTGCTACATTGGTGGTATAGAGCACGCAATCCTACACCTCTTGTATGCGAGGTTTTTCTCTAAATTTTTAGCTGACATAGGCAAGTGGGACGGTGGCGACTTAAACGGTGAGCCATTTCGTAAATTGGTTACCTTAGGAATGGTTCATGGCAAGGCATTCCGAGATGCGAAGACTCTTCGTTACCTTACTCCAGCGGAGGCCAAAAAGTTTGATTCCTCGCAATCAATCGAGTCTATGGAAAAGATGTCGAAGTCTAAATTCAATGGGATAGATCCCATAGAGGTTATTGATGAGCATGGTGCTGATGCCGTAAGAGCGCATATGCTCTTTCAAGCCCCAGTAAATGAAACTCTTATTTGGGATGCACAGAAGATAGTTGGCATTGAAAGGTGGATGTCGAAACTGACAACTTTGGGGAACCAATTGATTAAGGAAAATATGTCACACTCTTCTGCCAAATCATCAGCTGATAATCACGGATATTCCAATACAGTGGTAAATGAATGGAATAACATCTGTACCTTGGTGAAAAATGTTGGCGATTCTATGGAATTTGACTTGAGCTTGAACACAGTTATTTCCGACTACATGAAAGCCACCAAATCGGTTCAAGCCATCAGGGAATGCGATGTCCAATTAGCTTTGAAAGCATATGAGATGCTGTTAAAAATTATGGCACCAGTCTGTCCAGCATTTGCAGATGAGCTTTGGGAGTCCTTATGTGCCGGAAGGAAGACCTCCTGGAAAAGTATTCACTCTGAATCTTGGCCACAGCCAATACCGATGAGTCTTGACACTAAGAATGTAATAAAATGGAAAATTGTGATCAACTCAAAACAAAGAGTGGTTGAGGCGCCGATGGATTCAAGCAAGGCTGATCTTCTAGCGATATTAGGAATTGAGGAAAGTGCCATTGCAAAGACCATTTTCAAGCCTAATATTCACCTTATGAGCTTGATTTTGAAAAAATAATCCTGCTGCACATATGTACATACATCTATACGGTTAAACCTATATAATTGTATAATTTATATATTTATCCAGTTCTATAATGTCGCGTTTTTCTAACACGAGTTTGTATTAATATATTCTTCAAATTTACAAATATTCCTGAGAAACTCCGCCCTTAGCAAGTTGAGGCTTGAACTCACCAAGGCTGCCATTACGGTCAGAAATACTGCGAGCACGGACATAAGGGTCTAAAAGCCAGTATTGGTTGTAAAGATCCTCAGCAACCTTTTCACGCTGGGCTCTGATGCCATCACTCTCCTTTTGATTGGTGGCAGCAATCCACTTCAAGGTAAAGTCATCGAACAAATCGAACATAGCATTTCGCTCCTTCCATTTCTGTTCCTTCACGTCGGTCATCTTAAGTGGCTTAGACTCTTCAGGAGTAGGAGGGATCCACTGGTACTTAAATGGCGAAGTGCCACCCAATTCTGTGGGGATTTGATCACTGTCAATGAACTTAAGAAGGTCCTTCTCGTTCTTTGTGAAAGAAATCTTAGAAGCAACTACCGGGTCAATCCAGCCCTTGATAATAGCCCAAACACTAGAGAATACCCAAGGAGCACGGTGGATAAATAAATAACCAAGACTTTCCGGGTAGTAATGCTCGAAGCAAGTAAGAATAAATTTCACAACACTGTAGTCCATGTTAGAGAGACCGAATCCGGATAAATCGAAAACCACAGCCGCAGTGCTTATTTCCTTGGACATACATAAACGAGCATTCTCCATACAGTTGATTGTATAACGCTCCATGGCTTCGGCAGACTGCCCCTTAGGGTCATGCTTAGCGACATGGATAAAAACAATCGGTCTTCCTTGCTTGTCATGTCCGTGAATGGTGGTTTTTCCTTGCTTATACTGGTTAATGAAGCCCTCATCAGGTTCAACATCAATATAGTACTGCTCACCACGTTCAAGAACGGTGTCAATCTTACAGGTGAGAGAACGCCACTCTAAGGTATGAGCAAACTGAGCAATGGGCTTAGTGGCTTCCCACTTGCGTGCTCGCAAAAAGCGGAGCAAAAGAGTATCGGGGTGGTCACTGCGCACAGTCGAACGCAGAGTAGGGATAATATCCTCCTTCTTCAGCTTTCCCTTCTCCTTGTTGAACTCAGCCGCCCATTCGCTTACTGGAACCTCAGCAGCGGAGCTAGAGGATGATCGGAAGGAGAACTTGCTTTTCGAGGTTTTCTCAGTGGAGGCAGCAGGGGCAGGAATTCCCACCTTGGTGGTGGTGGGAACAACACCAGCGGCCATGTAAATCGCAAGATAAGCTTCTTTAAGACGATATTCCTGTAGTTCAGTCAGATTACCGAGAAATCCCGGCAAGGGCTTGTTACCAGAATCAATCGTGGTTTGGCTCGATGCACTGCTTACCATTTTTCCTTGCTATGGGTATTGTAGAAAGAAGAGAGTACGGGGTGAGATGTTGAACTAAATGTAAAATATGAAAATATAATTATAACGATTATTTCCAAATAAAATCTTTTTTAAAATTGTTTAGTTTCAAGCTCAAACAATTAATGTTGTTTTATTTGGGATGTCGTTTTGGACAACTTGGCCGGCGTGGATTTATCCTGTATATATAGGCGACAGGTTATGGTGCGGGGATGTCCTAAGGCAGTGGCATTTCAGCCGACTTAGGATTCCCATGTAGGAGAGTTCAGGGTGGAGGTTTCAAATTGAAGGTATATCACGTGGTACTCATGTCGGAGAACGCGCATAATCTGCAGAGTATTATCGCGTTGAAAGTGGAGTAACGGTGTGGGGGAGAGATATCGGACTCCGCAGCCGAGAACCTATGGTCAATTATTCCGATTTTTAAGAACAGCATTGATTCTGTGACTACGAGTGATGGGGGAGGCTCGGTTTTAGATCATGAGTGGCTGAATTATATGATCATATCTACTACCATGCTGGTACACCCCCACTTTACGTTCACTATGATTTGTTTTCGCGGAACTTGAATGCACCCTGGACCATAAATATATGCAACATGATTCTGAACTGCATAAGCGAACCAGTAAATAAAAATGAAATGGAGAATGAAATTAAATAATATAAATATAAATACAAAAGAGTAGAAAAACAAAAAGGTAAATTAATGAGTTACTTCAACGGTTCAATTGGGCAGTTTTTCTTCTTGCTTGATTTAGCTTAGCATTGACTCTGTGGACGTCAGAATCAAGCTCATCGAGCAATTCATTCTGCTTGTCCAATTCGTCTTGAATAGCCAAACCGAGTTCTTTCTGTCTACCTACAGCAATTCGTAAATCTTCTATCATCTCATCCTGGTTATCCATCACTTGTTGTTGATGCTGGAGTAGTCCACGGTTGTTGAGTTTTCGAGTCTCTGAGGTCTCACCCAGTACTCTTGATGTAGTAGATATGCCTCTGCTTACACCCGAAGCAAGATCATCCTTTCTGCTGGACCAATTGCTGTCAGTTCGAGCCTCCATTTGCCGAATTGTTAATAAAAAATCATCGAGCTGTTGTTGACGTCTTGTTCTTTCGCCATGACCCAGGGAATTTGATGACTGGGTCAGATATCTTTGAAGTTGGCCGACCAATGTCTTGGCTTGGACAATCTTTTGCCTAATGTGTGGAGTTTGTTGGACAGATCGTGCCTCGTTAATTAATGTAGAGATTTCCGTGGTGGAATGAACCCAATCCACCGCTGTTTTGATTTTTTCTGAAGCTTTGCGATGTCTATAAATGTCAAGGAAATTTCCCACTGCAAGAGAATCGGCAAAATCGGGGATCCTCACCAATGCAATTAGCATAGTTTCAAGGTCTCGTCTTCTTTGTTCGTAATCGACAGACCCAAACAACCCAGTCTTTGGTGGCGGGTCTACTGCTACTGGCTCACCTAATTCGGCTTCAGCATCAGCAGCTAGCTTTAAGAAGTCATTGTATCGTTTGGAAACCGTATACGGTTGGAACTCATGACCAAGGTCGACAATTATTTCATAGAGAACGGGACTGGCTATCTTATAAGATGGAATTGAGACTGTATACACCATTTAGGTACGATAGGAAGAGGTAAAACGCCTAAAATCTATTCTGATGATTGATCACCAATTCCACCGACTGAAAGTGTCTAATCACGAATATGTAAATAACAGTATCGTGTGGTAGTTGGAACGAAGGCACGCACCGCCATGGGCGCAGAGAAAAAGCATTAATTTTTTTAATTTTTTAATTTTTTATTTCCCTCTCTTAGATGTCTCGTCCTATTGTTTTAAGTGGTCCCAGTGGAACTGGTAAATCAACTCTGCTTCAAAAGCTTATGGCTGAGTTCCCGAACAAGTTTGGGTTCAGTGTTTCTCATACTACGCGTCAGCCCCGAGCTGGTGAGAAAGATGGTGTACAATATCACTTCACTACTGTGCCAAACTTCAAAACACTAATTGAGGAGAAGAAGTTCATCGAATGGGCTCAGTTTGGTGGTAACTACTATGGAACTACTATCCAGGCAGTTGACGATGTTGCCAAGCAAGGTGGTATCTGCATTCTTGATATTGATATGCAAGGAGTGAAGAGTGTCAAAAAGACTCCGTTGAATCCGGAGTACATTTTCATCGCCCCACCGAGCTTCGAGGCACTGAAGGAACGTTTGACTAAAAGAGGTACCGAGACTCCAGAGTCTCTTGAGAAGCGGTTGTCTCACTCTAGTGCTGAAATTGAGTTCAGCAAGCAACCTGGTAGTTATGATTTGGTTGTGGTTAATGATGACCTAGAGAAAGCATATAAGACTTTAAAGGAGTACATTCAGAGCAAGTACCAGATCTAGATAAGTTAGAGTACTATAAACTGTTAGAATTTTTCTTTTTCTTAGACCAAATTTAATTTAGTTTCAGATCTATTCAGTAATAATTTGATGGTTACGGACTGTTGTCCGGCTACTGTGGAGTTCTTTTCTATCTTTTGATCACCTGCTCGAGAAACCTCAGCATATTCACAAAAGATAAGGACTGTTTCCAGTAAACTGTCTCTGTAACGTGCTTGAAAGATCAAATGAGTGGGATTCCTCTGCCTAGTAGTCTGCCTGAAGCGGATAAGCCTCGTGAGTCATTAGGTCAGAAGCTGTTAAGGAAAAGCAAGCAACAACCTCTGGTGCCATTGGGAGCAGCTCTGACTTGTGCTGCCTTATATCTTAGCAGTAGAGCGCTAAAGAAAGGTGATGCTAGGCTCGCTAACCGAATGTTCTACTGGCGTGTGGGATTCCAAGCCTTCACTATAGCAGCTCTAGTTGGAGGTGCATGGTATTTAGGAGATAAAGATGTAGGTGGATTCAGAGGAACTCCACAAGAGATGCTCAGGAAAAAGGCCAAGGAACGAGAGCAATTATGGATTGCTGAATTGGAAAGAATTGATGATCAAGCACAGAAAAAGAGAATGGAAGCGGATGAGCTGAAGCAAAAAATGGCATTAGGAGGTAAACCAAAGTCTGATTGATCTCCATTTACAATTAAACATGAGCTATGAATTAAGAAATGTAAATAAATATAAATAAAATGTACATAAAATGAATGCAAATGATTCCTGTATCGCATGCATTTTGGACATGCTTGCCAGGGCAAAAGCAACACCTACCACGGTTGTGTCTAACCCAGGCTTTTTTGACGGCGGTAAGTTGAGTTAAGAAAGATCAAATGGAATTCAGTACGAAATCTCCGATAGTATTTGGAGCAGGTGCATTCAATGCTCAGTACGATACTGATCCAGATCTTGGTGATGTGACTGCGGTATTGAAGCATGCGATCGATAATGGCATCAATACCATTGACACATCAGCAGCATACGGGAGATCCGAGGAACTGTTGGGTGCCGCATTGGGTGAACTTGGTTATTCACGAGACCAGTACCGAATTTGTACTAAATGTTGTCGCTGGGAGGATAACAGCTTGGAATTTTCGCGAGATGTAGTGAAAAGAAGTTTCGATAGATCACTGAAACGACTCAAATTGGATTATGTTGACGTGCTATATGTTCATGACGTAGAGTTCAGTTCTCCGGAGAACTTTTTATCGGCAGTTGAGGCGGTGTTTGAGCTCAAGGACGCCAAATTAGTAAAGCATGTTGGCATCAGCGGATATCCATTGCCAGTCCTGATCAACGCATGCCGATTAGTAAAGGAAAAAACCGATCGAGAGATAGAGGTTGTATTGAGTTATTGTAATCTAACATTACAAAACAATCAGCTACTGGAAGCCGAACCGAAATTAAGAGCGGCTGGTGTCAAGACAATACTGAATGCTTCTCCATTGGGTATGTCCATGTTACGAAGTCGACCAACTCATTCATTTCTTCAATGTCAACCGGAACTTATTGCTCGTGCTAATGAGATTGGATCGAGCTTATTGGAACAAGGAATCGAGCTTGCAGATATTGCAACCCAGTATTCGTTTGCGAGATGGCCAGGTCCCATAGCAATTGGGTTGAGAACAATACAAGAGATTGATTCAGCTATTGCGAATCGTGAGATTGGGCTGAACGAACCAGTTGATAGTCTGTTCAACACAATCATTGACCGATTTGGTGAATGGCACAATGCAACCTGGGATGAAAAGGGTGCTTTAGTATACAAAAAGGAATGGAATGAATTATATAGATAGACATAACTATAATATTGAAGGGAAATAGTACCTCGTCACAGAGGGTCATTTACAAGAAAGATTTTCCACAGAAACCAATAGTGGTTTACAATGAACGTATGAATACTTTTCATTTTTTCAACGATTGTATAATATTCCAATGGCAATTTTATATAAATATATGAGGATCAATTTCAAAGTTTTTATTGTCCTTCACTGTTTTCTTCTTCATTTCTGTTCAAGTTCTTGTTGTTCTATTCTTCTGCCTTAAGAGGACCTTAACCTAGCACCATAGTTAGCCACCCAACCAACTAAATCTAGCTGTTATAATATCGAAATGTCGTCGGTTGGTACAGGATATGACCTGTCGAACAGTGTATTTAGCCCTGATGGACGTGTTTTCCAAGTTGAGTACGCATCCAAGGCAGTTGAGGCTGGCTCTACTATATTAGGTATCCGCTGTAAGGATGGCGTTGTCTTAGCGGTTGAGAACGTGATTACGTCCAAGCTTCTCAAAGCTAATGTTAACAAACGTATTCAGACGGTTGATAAGCATGCCGGCGTAGTTTACACCGGGTTGAATCCCGATGGCCGCCATGTGGTGAAGAGAGGTAGAGACGAAGCTAGCAACTGGAGAGGCCAATTCAAAGAACCAGTGCCGATTCCTGTATTAGCCAATAACGTATCAGCATACATTCAAGCATATACTCTGTACAACTCAGTACGTCCTTTCGGTGTTACAACCATCCTTGGTGGCTACGATGCTGACGGGGCCCATCTCTACATGATTGAACCCAGTGGTACCTCTTGGGGGTACAGGGGAGCCGCAGTCGGACGTGGCAGACAAGCAGCTAATAGTGAGCTCGAAAAGCTGGACTTTGAGAGTTTGACGGCCGAGGAAGCGGTCCGTGAAGCAGCACGTATTCTATATATTGCTCATGAAGACAATAAGGATAAAGATTTCCAGCTTGAAATAAGTTGGTGTACAAAAGCTACTGAGGGAGTTCATAAGGAAATCCCTGCTGATCTACTTCAAAGTGCTGTGGAGTACGCGGAAGAATCCTTCGATGTAGAAATGAGTAGCTAAATAAATTAAATAAACGTTTTGTTTAGGAAATTAAGAAAGCAAGATTTTAGGAAGTTAATAATAGTTTAGTACTAATTATAAATATGTTAGTAGCTACTTTTTTCTTTTCGGTTGAATATAATCGTTAGGTAATTCACACTCTTTTACCACTCGATTTTATGAGCATACAACTCGATGAAACCCAGAGAGCAGCTGTAGAGAGCAATGCTCAATATATACAAATAATTGGGTATCCAGGAACTGGTAAAACTTTGGTTCTAGCGCAGCGCGTAGCAAGGCTCATAGAGGATGGTGTACCACCGGAAACTATTGTCGCTCTTACGTTTACCAATAGTTCTTGTTCATCATTACGAAGAAGTATCAAAAGATCGCTTTCTGAAACTCCTGAACGTGCTGAATCGATCAATATTCTTACTTACCATTCGTACTGTCAAAGCCTTATCAGTGATTTCCCTCAGGATGTCGGAATTTCTAATGACTGGAAAATGATGGACTTCATTGATCTCCACAATCTACTTTACAATTCTAAGCTAGGTTTACGAAGGCGGTCATCTCAGGGGTTTCCGCGGAATTTCCGCCCCAATGAAGTAGATGAATCAAGAGACCTTTTCAAAGTTCTCAAACTTTATGATTTTGAAACTGCATTAGACTACGGTAAACAGATTTTATCCAATCGTGATACTGGTGTTACACATCTAATTCTGGATGAATTTCAAGACTGTACGCAACTACAGTGGAGAGTGGCTCAAGCTGTGCTCGAAACCAATACCCAAGCCAGTATTGTCGCAGCTGGGGATCCTAACCAGGAGATTTTCGGATTCCAAGAAGACCATTTTAGCAACGCATTTCACAACATGCAACAAAAATTCCCCGAAACTCGAGTACTTCATCTTGGTCATAACTATCGGTCCTCCCCAGAGATTGTCCAAACCTTCCAAGAAATTTTTGCCGAAAAAGAGGGACCCCAATTAGTACCGATGTGTAAAAGCGAGGGGAAGGTGCCGATTTTGTTTCGTTGCTTGGACACCACTCTAGAGAAGACAGAAACCACAAATCTCATACGAAGCCTAGTTCAACAACACAACAATTATGAGGATATTGCCGTCATTGTTAGAACCAACGCCGAGGTAGAGGAATACATAGCAACATTGGAACAAGTGAAGCTTCCAGCATACTCTCCATCCATTACTAATGGTGGTAGTATTCGAAGAATCGGACTTAAGAAACTTCCTAGTGTAGCTATAACTCTGCTAAAATGGGCCAATTCCCCTCGAGACTTTCTACTGATTCAACTATTGCATAATCGACTAACGCGCCTAGTTACTGATACAGAGATGGCTTCTCTAAAACTTATTAGTGGTGAACCATTAATAGAGCAACTCATCAAACACTCACCCCAAAAGTACCAGAACAATAAGTTCCTTTCTCAGTGGCTCCCCAACGTCCGTAAAGCATTGTTATCAGCAGAAAACGGCGAAGATATCCTTGGCACTGTAGAGTCGTCATTTGTACGGTGGCAGAGCGCCGTTGGATCCCGATCAAAGATTTACCTTACTAGCAGTGATCTTTCAGACTGGCAGGTTTTCTTGACTATACTAGGGGATGCATGTGCTGGCATCAAATTGAACGAACTACCACTTGAAGATCAATCTCTGGAAGGAGGGGGTGGTGTATTGAAAAGAGTTCTTCACAATTTATTCGAACTATCGGAGGAAGGCAAGGACACCATTCAGAACAAAGTCACGGTTACCACAATCCATTCTGCCAAAAGTAGAGAATGGCCCATCGTTATTCTCCCGGCTGGGAAACTCACAACATGGGGGTCGATCGATACCCAAAAAGACGCACAGAAATTGCAGTATGTTGCTTCCTCTAGAGCTCGTAAGGAATTATACTATATAGCCGGGGGTTCAATTACTCCTGGGAGTCGACATTCATTCTTAAAGATATCTGGGCAATTTGATCCGTCTTTGGTTATTGGTGCGAAACTTGCTATGCAAAGAGATAAAGCAGTATTCAAAAAGTTGCCCATTAAGATACACAAATTAGTCAAAAGAATATTATAGTATTTTATTTATTAATATTTATTTATTTAACTCCTTTCACACATACATACATGCATTTAAAACACCCACCGCCAATTTCGAGTTCAGGGCAGGGTGTACTTGTACTTTATGGCTGAATATCTCGGTAAAACAGTTCGAGTACAGATCAAAGACGGTAGATCTCTATTTGGAACTCTCAAAAGTTTCACTAATAAACTAGACATTATTCTAGAAGACTCCAAAGAACAGCAACCTAACAACAAGCATACACGTTCAGTGGGATTTGTAGTTGTACCCGGCACCGAAATCATTGATATTGGACTCCAGAAATGCTAAATTTCAAAGCCCACAAACTATCTGGGACCAGTGTACAATACTCTCCATTTTTGGATAATCGAATTGCGCTGGGTACTTCTGCGAACTTCGGTATCATCGGTAATGGAAAGGTATTTTCTTTAGATATCCGGCCGGATGGTACGATCCAGCCCCAGGCAGTTTTTGAGACTCAGGATAGTGTCTGTGGAGTTGCGTGGTCTGAGTCTCACGAAAATCATTTAGCTGTAAGTTGCGGAGATGGATCAGTTCAATTGTTCGATACCCATCGTGCCAACCATCCACTGTTAATGTACCGAGAACATACTCGTGAGGCATCCTCAATAAATTGGTCTATTACCGATAAAATGCAGTTCTGCACTAGTTCATGGGATGGCACCATTAAGATATGGACCCCCACTTGGCCACAGTCTTTATTAACATTAGGTAGCCAAATCCCAGCTGTAGCCGATAACACAAATCCCAACAATGGTGCGGTCATTCATGAAGCCAAATTCAGTCCTCATGCACCAGCTATGATTGCCAGTGCTCATGGTAAGGGACAAGTTTATATATGGGATACAAGAACTGGTCAACCGGTTGTACAGTTTGCCAATCCTGCTGGATCCGGAGAGTGCATGACGGTTGACTGGAACAAGTATCGACCCGAGACTCTTGCATCAGCAGGGTCTGATGGCATTGTAAGGATATGGGATATTCGAAACGGACGGGGGATGCCTATGAACGAACTATCTGGCCATCAACTGGCAGTGAAGAGTGTCAAATGGTCCCCACATTCACCCCAGCATCTCCTAAGTGTAAGTTTTGATATGAATGCTTTTGTATGGGTTGATAATCGAGATCGTGTTGTTCCTAATCATCAAATTCGTGGTTTAGTTAATCGTTTTAGTAAACATACTGAGTTTGTTACTGATTGTGACTGGTCTCTTTGGGGCCAACCAGGGTGGGTTGCAACGACATCATTTGACTCAAACTTGTATTTATGGAAGGCAACTTAATATATATAATTAAACTGTATAATGTATGAGAATCATCTTATCTTCTTTTCCGGTGTCCTATTTTCTTTTTCGGTGGTTTAATGTTGTTGTTATTTATACCCTGAATGTTTCAAGATCATCATCCCACTACCTTGAAAGTATGCAGGACCAAACATCAACTGTGAATATATCACAGGACCCTCGTCGAACATTAAATTTTAATACATATCCAATAGCTCTACAATCTCAGCCTGGCCAAGCTAATATTGTTGGTGCCGGGCTACAGGTTTCCCCACATCAACCACCAGCTACACCAGCTACACCGGTCCAACAAGTTTCACAAGTTTCACAAGTTTCACAAGTTTCACAAGTTCCACAGGCTCCACAGGCTCCACAAACCCCACAAGGTCAGCAGGTCTCGTATTCGGTTCGACAGCCAGTTCCAATGACTGGGCCAGTTGCTACAACAACCACAGCTCAGGCATCGCCTTCAAAACAAGATTTCGTTAATAATGTTGGTGGTGTTCCGGTAGGTGCTCGTGCTGGTAATATTGGGGAATTTCCAAATGTATCACAAACTCATTCACGAGCTCAAGGCGCTGTTGGTGGTGTTTCAGTGGGTGGTGTTGCTGCCGGACCTGCTCCTACTCAACAAACTGGGACTGCTCCATCAGTAGCTAGTGTATTACCACGTACACCAGCCGTTTCATCACGAATCGCGAGCACAAATGCCGCAATTGCAGCTATCCAAGGAGTAATACCAGCAATAGTTCAACCTGCTCCCGTACATCGCACTCAGATGGCATTGGTCGGGTTGGCTCAACCTGCAGGAGGCGATATCAAGGGCAATATCAAATATGACGGTAGTGGACGAACCCAGGTTGTTGATGAATTCACAGCACAGCGTGCGGCCGCTGAGTATTCTCAGTTTCTCAGCTCAACCCGACGTCAACGACAGCGTTATTGGGACTATTATTGGGACAATAGACTCGAGATGAATCGAAGAATTCTACTTGTTGAGAACCAATGTTTTAAGGATGCTCGTGATGAAGCTAAAACCACTGGATATGATGATGATGATAGTGATGATGATCAGATCAATGGTGGGGGCGGCAGCGGTGGTGGATCAGGACGAAGAGGTCGACCAGCTGCTGTTCCTTATATTTATCATAATAAGGGTTCACTTGATGTCAAACCACCAGATTCTATAGAAATGCCGGATCCGGAAGCTATTCTTTTGCGTACACAACCGAACTTCATGGCACAAGAACATTCACAACTAATTCATCATGTCCAGAAATCATCGTATCCGAATCAAAGCGCCCGACAAAGAGCGGCTATGCGAGTCGAAAAGAGGTAATCTTACCATTAAAATAATTCTTTATGTATTTATATTTTGTATTATTCTATAACAGCTTTTGTCGTTCTCTTCGTTTGATCAAAGTATTATAAACAAATAGAACAATAAATTGCGCAACTGCTGTACCGCCAATAATGAACAGCCAATTGGGTTGACTCTGTGGTACTGAAGCACCAGTGATGGGCTGATTTGCTGATGCCATTCGCCATTCGTTTATTTGTGTACGTAAGTTGATAACTTCCTTCTGGATACCAGATACATCAACAGCGCTATTCTTGGAGGTGACTTGACTAATAGCTATCGTCAATGTATCGACCAATTGATCAACAACACTCTTCAATTGCGAGAGAGTTAATTCCATCTTCTCAACCCTTGTCTGAATAGCATCAAACTTTGGCGAGTCCAAAACAGCATTAGTGGTGCCTGCAGTACTTTCAGCATTGGCGCTAACGGCATCCAGCTTCTCTTCTACAACCGTGTCTTTCTTCTTCTTCTCATCCACTTGTTGCTGACCCTCCTGTTTGGGCAAGTATTGGCTGGTCTCTGAAAGCATCTCTGGATAGACATCCATGGAAACCACTGTGAGCACATCATTGGTACTATCAGAGTTAGCGGAAATACCAAAGTATCCACCAGGCATGACAATTTCGGTGCTCATGAAGCACTTTTGTCCGTTTACCGTTACCACAAATCCTTCCGGAGAATATCCTATTTTGAGATCTAAAACACTGGAAACCCTTCGGTAATTGATGCGACAAAGCGACATGGCCATGGCCTCTAAATCCTTTGTACCATCAAAAGTAGTTTTTCCATCGTTGAGGTGCCCATGGACTGCTCCCTCACCAGTGAGATCATCAACCATTATCGAAAGACCGTCCCATCTCTGAGCGCCACCGTGACTTCCCTTGGGATCAGTTGAGGCAGCACCGGGTTCAGAGACGAACCATAAAGAGTAACCAGATGATGCAGCGGTGGAACTGAGGTCAGACGTGGAGCGTATTTTGGCTTCCAATGTCCAGGCATCAGATGTTACCATTTGTTTAGACCATACTGCACCGAACTGATTTGGTGAATGTACAAGCTCTACAGCTGAATCTGTTCTGCGGGCATCTCCACTTAATTCCCAATCCGGTTGATTATATGGTGAAACAAATGAAGTCGCATACGCCACCGATAGAAGGTTAAAGTATAGCATTTAAAAAAAGAGCGTAGATTAAAGAATAAATCGGATTTAGCTAAGATTACAATACTAAAATCCGAATTATATTTCCGCGTATGATTATCTTACTGCTTAAAGTCGGTGAGTATACGTAAACAAAAGTAAGGGTTTCTATACATGAGAGAGGAGAGGTGGGGAACACATATTTAAGTGGAAGAAATCATGAGAAATCAACTAGAATTAATAATCGCAGATATTTCGATCTGCTAAACGTAAACAATCTAAACAATATATCACTTCTTTTTATGTAGTTTATTTACACCTTTCTCCCTCAGCCATTATAAGTTTCTATATATATTAATTTTCCAACCAGAATCTCCCTAACCCCAAAATATTTTCATGTCGACAATTTACAAAACATTGACCTCTAAGAAGACGGGGAAAGCAGACACTTCAGACGGGAATTCCCCGGAAAGGAAATATAAGAATCGTCAGCGAGTTCTTCTGTTAACTTCACGCGGAGTTACGCAACGTCATCGTCACCTTGTGGCTGATTTGTTTGCTATGCTACCGCATGCTCGTAAGGAGCCCAAATTTGATAAGAAATCTGAGCCTGGATTGCTCAATGAGGTTGCTGATATGTACAATTGCAACTATATTTTATATTTTGAGGCACGAAAACATCAGGATCTTTATATGTGGATAGCAAAGGCACCCAATGGACCTACAATCAAGTTCCATGTCAAGAACTTGCATACCATGGACGAGCTGAACTTCACCGGCAATTCATTGAAGGGGTCTCGACCTATTTTGAGCTTTGATGGTGCATTCGATGTTGAACCTCAGCATCAACTTATGAAGGAAATGTTCTTACAGGTATTTGGTGTTCCACCTCGAGCTCGTAAATCTAAGCCCTTCTTGGACCATGTTATGAGCTTCAGCATCGTTGACAATAAGATCTGGGTCCGAAACTATCAGATTGCGGAAGAGGCGACCACCAAAGATGAGCAGAGCGAGCTTCAGTTGGTAGAGATTGGTCCACGTTTTGTGCTCACCCCAATCCTCGTATTAGAGGGCTCATTTAGTGGAGCTAAGATTTACGAAAACAAAGAGTACATTAGTCCCAATGTTATCAGAGCTCAGGAGAAGGCGGCGGTTGCAAACCAGGCCCGAAAGAGATATGAAGTTAAAGAGGCATTGCAGATCAAGAAACGGGATTGGGTGACCGCTGAGGATCCTCTCTCAGATAAACACTTGTTCAAATAAGAAGTTTATTCCAATTTAAAAATAATATAATTATGTTAATTTAATATTAAAGCTCCCCCTCTCACTTGTAACCTTTTAGCAAACGAGGAGCTTTTTTTTACTTTTACTTTTGTTTTTATTTTTCATGAACGTTCCAGGGAAAATAAATTACTCCTTCTCGGCCTTCTTAATGTAGTCCAAGATGAACTTCTCTTCGTCACTGGAACCAGCGTTGATTACTGGCTTAGCCTCCTTCTTAGGTCCACTGGTGGCATATGTCAAGCCAATAGCAAGTAGACCGAATGTAGCCATAGACAGTTGATATGCAGGAACCTTACGGCCAAAAATAACGTAGCTTGCAGACATTTATGATAGAGTCTTCTTGAAATTATTGGAGATGACTAGAATTCTGAGATGTGCCCAATCAAAGTGGACCACCCGTGACTGGGCAACAGGTTATTGCTAACATCTATACTGAGAGATGATTTGTGCCATAGGTTAGTAGTCAGGATATTTGTTTAAATTTAATTAATTAATAGTACTTGATTTATTCAGTGTAAGGTTGAATTATATAGTTTATAATGTATACTGTGTTGTATTATGATTTTCTTAACTTTTCTGATGTACTTCTTATCTGTTGTAGCTTATGGGGGGGAGAGCCTGCCTTTAAAGGGTATCAACAATCCCTGGCGGTCCACATCTAACACAGCCTGAGAAATGGCACTACAGTATCGAAATGAGCATGTAATTAGAAGTTTAAGGGCAGCTTATTCACTCAAACACCGTGATAATAGTCTCATGCTGAACGAACAGCGAGAATCATCATCAAGGTCACTATCAACTGAAGATATTGAAGCATACATTGCTGGGATTAGTTTGAAACTAAAATCACAAGATACACAATCACCAATGGAATCAGAAGATAATAATTCCCAGATCAGTGGTACCGAAGCACAAAAGACAGAAGATTATCCTGCAATTGGAGTCAACTTAGGACAACAGGTTGACCCACCCGATCCCACTGTATTTAAGGATTTCGCACTGGATGTTGATGATGATAGCGATTTTGAGGACAGTCTGGTCAGAGCTACCGAGGAGATAAAACAAACTAAAGAAAGGAGTTCTGTTTCTCAAGTTTCGCGGGATTTATCCACCCCGCTCCTAAATGGTAAAACGACTACTTCCTCTTCTTCAATAGCTTCCAATACCGATATTTCCAGCGAGTTTGTACCACAGGTATTTTTTAAGAAATCTGACGTTGTTGAAGAGACTGGTAAAATATCAAATCTAACCAATAAATTGGTGGCTAAACTGAGTGACCCTCGTGAGCAATACCTGGAGGCTCTATCAGGACTAAACTCAAGTGGGGTCACTGGCCTAAGATTAAAAATGTATCTGAAAGGACACGATCCCATCATTATTTCCGTTTCCCCAGTTTGTTCTACGCATTTGGCTATTGGATATGCCCTGCTGGTCGGTAAAATCACACCTGGAGATGCCAACAAATATAATCTCCGTCTAGCTGAAGATGACGGAGAGCCAGATGAGGATTTCCCGGCGCTTGATCGTGTGCGTCCCATTGCATCGTATCATGTTGATGAATTTGCATTAGTAAAGGCAACTGAAGCCGAATTCAGAGATAACTCACATCGCACCCATAATAAAGTATCCTTCAAGGAGAAGAGAAGCAATCCTGAGAGCTCCAAACCAATGTCAATACCAAGTGCATCATTTGATCCACGAAGACCTAATCTCCTCCATTCTATCTCGTTCAGTGATGCCAAATCGCAGCTGGTCTGTGTTAAGGTATACATGCATCCCTATGACCCAATACTACCGAGAATCTTTTGGAGCGATGATTCAGCGCAAAAGCAAGCACCAGTTCAGGACATTTTTGATCAACTTTGTCGCGATAAAATGATGGATTCGGAGATGTATGTCTTGCGATCAACGGAATCCCCATATACAATTACCAACATGAATACGCCCTTGCATCAACTCATCGTAGATAAAACAGTCAATCCCATGGTTACATCGTCTTCATCGGTGACTGGTACAGTAACATCGGGAGGGACCGGGAATGGTGGCCGAGGTGAGGGTGCCGAGGAAGAAGAAGTTGTGGATACAGTTTGCCTTGAACTAGTTGCACGAAGAAATCTACAAGGTGCTCAGGGTACCACACGCGCCAGATCTTCATCGGAAGCCCTTGCAGGAAGTAGTCCTGGTACTGGGTCAATGCTATCAGCAGGAGCGCGTAATGTGACGGATTTGGAGCCGAAAAACGAATTACAAAGTGCGGTGATGGCCATGCAACCCCTTGGGTTTTATAAATACCCCGTCCTTAGACGTCAGCAGATGAACTTTCTCGGAAGAAGTGAACGAGAGCTTGTTATCGATGGTGAGTATGTGCATATAATGCCACCAGCGGACTGGTCCTTGCTTGATCAACCGAAGACAACTACATTCCATATCCGTCAAGTTGTCCGGATCAAACAATCTCGGAAGGTATCTACAAATTTCAGCATTATTGTGATGAAATCATCTGGACCCAAGCGATATGATTTGGAGAGTAAAGATACTGCCACTACCATGGAAATTGTTGATCAATTACACCATTTAAAGAAGGCTCGTTCCAAATCAATACTGTAATACTATGCATATATATATTTACATATCTATTTATTTAAGACTATTTTTTTTTCATTAGTGGTTTTCTTGATGCTTCTAGTCTATTACTATTCTTATGTCGCCATCGTGACGATTCCCGGTTCTTAGTCATCATCAAGCTTAAAGTGAAATTTCACTCTCTCCCACAAAGATCTCCCCCATATAGTGAAGCCTAGTTGAGAAATGTCTAGCAGTATTAAATCAGCCAAAAGCATTTTGCCTCTATTTGATCGTATTCTCGTTCAACGTGCAAAAGCACAGACCAAGACTGCCTCTGGCCTTTACATTCCAGAGAAAAATGTGGAGAAGTTGAATGAGGCTGACGTCATTGCCGCAGGTCCTGGTATTGAGAACCAGGATGGCAAACTCATTGCTCCTACCGTTCAGGCTGGTGATAAGGTACTTATCCCCCCCTTCGGTGGCTCCAGTATTAAGATTGGTGAGGATGAGTTCTTGTTGTTCCGTAACAGCGAGATCTTAGCTAAGATCCAGAAGGAGTAATTAGGATTATAATTAACATGTACATACACTAGACGAAGATAGATGCTGAACAATGAATAAATAAATAAGATTATCAATTATAAATAGAAGTAGAAATATTTACGGATCGTACACTTTGGCCAGCCTAAGTGTTTTGTATTCGTTAGTTACCCATTCTTTTTCTATTTTATCAGATGCCATATTTGACAGAGCATTCAATGCCCTTTTTCGTTGTTTCAATGGCATAGCTTGACAATTTTGGTAGTGTCGTTTTGCATGTTTGAATGATCCATGTAGTCTTTCCCATTTCAACCTGAGATTAAGAAGCACTCCTTGTGGCGCATCCAGTGCTGCTAGAGCACTCATATAATATTGAAAGGAACGCTTATCGCCTTGCGTAATAGATTCATTACACAATGCAACTTTGCCGAGGATATCTTTCTCGTTGACTCTGTTCTGGTATATCGGCCATTCCATTATTACCTCTTCTTCTTCGTCTATGGCTTTAGCAGTCTCAAAATCATGAGACGCTACCGACTTCAGAATACCTGAATATTCTTGTGATGTGATTGGATACTCGGGGAAATCTTCCAAAGAATTAACCTTGCGGTCACCTACAGAAACATCTAATTGCATGAGGGCAGCTTGAATCTCTCGAGTTAATTCGAAATCTGAAGATGGTGATGACAGCAGATCCTGAAAAAGTTGACGATCTTGAGTTTTATACGCCACTTTTGCAATACTCAGTGAAATACTTGGGTTCTGTGTGTTTATTAAACAAGCGCGAGCGACTGCTGTGGACAATCTACGGATATGCGGAATCTTGGACTGGGCAAAAGATCTCATGAGATTCACTAATATATCAGTGTTCCCCGAAAACTCCGTGAAATTAGCTTTAATATAGTGCCAGATCCACGCATTAGTAAATATTTGGTCTGTCTCGACGGCTACTTTAACCGCAGTTGTTAATGCAGATGTCGGTATTGGTCCCCCCGATACTTTCGCAATTAAATCAAGACCCATGAAAAATAAACTTTGATCACCAAACTTTCCTAAAGATTGGAGCATTATTGCTTTATCTACACTCTCCATCTCGATATCTATATTCTTGAACAGCCGATCCAGCGCCATTAAGTTGATGGGAGTGAGTCGAGGATGGTAATTCACCAAGCCACGAACTAGTTGTTGTTTTATCTTAGCTGTAAGGTCAATATTCGTTGATTTTTGAGTTATTATCGCTGCCAGCGCGAACATGTTTTGCTCTATGGCTTCCTGAATCTGTGCTTGAGGATCTTCATGTGAGTATATTGTGGAAAGTTTTTTCGGTAATGGAATTGGCCGTGAAGAAAATGGCCGTGAGGTTGATATTGTTTTCAAGTTAAAGCACCTTCCTCTCCACATACCATGATTTATTCTATTTTATAATAAATCGGCCGTAAATTTCACTTTTTTAGTGTTCACTATATATGGTCAAGAATGTCCCAAGAATCGCGTGCCCATCTTCTCTCACATCCCACACACCATCAAACCTCACAGTTGTTAGTGTAAGCGGGGTGAAATATACCGAAAATGAATGACTTTGGTATATCAGTAACCCCTCGAGTTCATCAATTGGATGCAACACTTTTAGATGGTGAGCTTTTGAGTCAATTGAAAGATAAGCTAAAAGATGCATTTAAGTTCTGGCACCCGGATATTAAAGATGACTATGAGTCCGAACTTATGCTCGTATTGAAGGCGCTTCTTTTCAAAGTGACAATATGGGACCATGCTGCGACTTACGGATCGAAGCTACAGAATCTAATATTGGTGAGGGCATCAACTGGTAAGCCAATAGGCCCGCGTACTAAAGCATTGTACGGTATAATCACAATTGTTGTCCCGTATATTTGGACTAAGTTGTTAAATGGAGAAGCGATTAGTCCCGTTGTGCAGGATAAGCTATCCCTACTTTGGAATGTATCGTCGCTCTTCAATTTTATATCATTTTTGTTTTCGGGCGAGTATTTAACAGTAGTACTGCGTCTTCTTGGTGCTAAATTTGGATCTATTACCCGAAGTTCCATGAGAAATGTAAACTATGAATTCCAGAACCGGCAACTTATATGGAACGCTCTCACGGAGTTCCTTCTTTTTGCATTACCGTTTATAAACTTTCGCAAACTCGTACGAAAGATTTTAAAACCACAGGGTGGAACAAATAACGGCTCTTTGAAGTTTTTATCTCGGCGAATGTGTGCGATCTGCTTTGAGAACGATTCGTCAGATGCTCAGAAGGGCGTAACTAACCCCCATACCGCGGGGTGTACTCATGCTTATTGCTATGTGTGCCTTCATTTGAGACTAGCCGAAGATCCCGATTTCAGATGTCTCAGATGTAATGAGCAGCTTAGTGCGAAAAGCATCAAGGCCTTGTAACTGACCTTTTTTTATTTCTGTATATATATACTTACTTATTTATCAAACTGGCGATGATACATATCAACAATCTGCTCGGTAGTTGTGCTATCTTCAGCAGACTTGTCCTCTCGTTCACGGATAAATCGAGGAAATCTCAAACTAATACCTTTCCCATTATCAAGCTCACTCTTTCCAGCTTGGTACACAGGACTCAAGGACAGATCAGCGGTTAGAACTTCCCAAACAAATTTGGGCTCAAACCAAACATCTGGCAACTGGTTAGAAGCTGAGTCGTGAGAAACGTAGGACTTGGGCTTGGTATCTGCCAAGGGCGACAGATCATTATAGATCTTCTGTAACACAGCTTCACTAAATCCCGTGCCAATTTTGCAAACTGTTTCATATTCTTCAGATGATGGATTAAAGCACCCTAAAAGAAAACCGCCGTACCAATTGGTTCGTTTACCTCGTCCATAATAAGCTCCCAACACCACTAGGTCAAGCGAATCACCAATACCCTCAAGATAGTCCTTTTTCAGTTTCAACCAATTCATACTTCGTTTTGAAGGCTCGTATTTACTTTCTGGTCCTTCGAGAGCCTTTATCATAAGTCCTTCACAGCTGTCCTTGACACTCTGATCTAAAAATGTCTGAATCTCATCTAAAGTACTTGAGTTCATATGAGTGGCTAGTGCGAATTTTCCGACCGTAGTCGCAAAGTTCTCCTGAAGTATTTTACGTCTCTCTGCAAAAGACCTTGTCAGTAAAGACTCACCGTTGAAATAAAGTATATCGAACGCAAAAAGTTGTACTTTCACCTTGATATCACCACTGAGAACATCTTTTCTCTTTCGTGTACTGAGAACTTGGAATGGTAAAATCTTTTGTTGTTGATGATCCCATGCGACTGCTTCACAGTCTAAGATAAAATCATGTTCTGAGTTTTTAGCTATGGTAGGCAAGATATCGATAATGTCGGGGTATCTTTCTGACATGTCTTCCATATTGCGAGAATAGACATGTAACTTACCCTTTGTACTATGTACCTGAGCACGTTCGCCATCGTATTTGTATTCACAAGTAAACAGTTTGTTCTGGAATCTATCCAAAACTTCGCTTACGGACTTAGTAGGTTTTGCTAACATAGGTTTCAAAGGAATTCCGGGAGTTAGTTTTACAGTGTCTAACAAATTGCTTAAGCCATTTTGTAAGACAGCGTCAATAATACTTTCGTAGTTCGGAACCTGACTAAATGCATCCTTTATTATTTCTTCACCCTCATCAACAGAAACGCCTGTCCTTCCCTGATGCTTATCCCATACGGTGAACGCTTGACTTAATGCTACTAAAACTGTCTTTTCAGCGAGGCCAATGCGAAGCTTTCCCTCTAAGCTTCGTATAAAATATTTCGATTCTTCCTCTCGACATTGTATCAGTAGACTTTTTATGATACTAATCTTCTTCTGTTGACTATCTTTACCTGTACTCGTAGCAATCTCTTTCAATTTAGCAAATACATGATCAACTGTCAACGGCCTTGGTTTGCTAAACATCATTGATTGACTCTTCTTTGACGATAGTGCGACCTGGCCCAAATCACCAAGCTTCACATATTGTTTCTTAACATCTGCCATTGATCTACCCGTGGATTCGGCCAAAGCTTTCATGATCAAGGATTCTCCCAAACCTAATTCGAGACCCTCATAGTCTGGTCCTAGTCTGTTTATGCACAAGTATACAGTTTTAGCGAGATCTTGACCGTTACCTTCTGATTGTTGCAGAATGGCCGAAAATAGGTCGGAACAGTACTTTGATATTTCCAGTCTTTTGGTTGTAGCCTCTATTTTTGAAAATGTTTTAGATATTGTCAGGTACTCGATCTGGTTTCCAGTTAATTCAGCGGTGGGCGTTCCCGTTACCTTAGTAGTGTTGGACTTACTTTCAGTCTTACTATCAGTTTCATTAATAACTTCAGACTTAATGAATTTTTTGCCTGGATTTGATTCAGATTTAATTGTTCGCTTTTGAGAGCCGAAAAAATTGTCTAGTGATCGTTGCATTATTTTTTTTGAAAACACGACGCGTCGGGTTATCGACATTATGTTCCATTACCACTATATCAGGGTTAAATAGTCTCTGATTCTTGATGAGAAAAGCGAATATCTTCACGTGCTTCTAAATGTACAATAAATTAAAACTAAATAAGATATATAGTGAAAAGAAAAGGATTCTAATCGAGAAAATTTTACTTGATACGAGCAGGTTCAGGTAGCCGAACTTTATCTAAGTTATCTTCCACATCTTGAGAATCTAACTTTTCTGTCATTCCTGGTACTTTGAAAATAGATCTCAATAACATTGTCTGGTCCAATTGCATAATCAATGGCATGTCGCTTTTAGATTCCTTTTCCACCATGCTCCAATAATTTTCTACATTTTGTTGATGATTTTTCCCTCTAAAATGCTGTGCTCTGACTCGAGCAGAGTCTTTTGTGAGTTTCATACTACAAAAGTTACACCAGAAACAGCCTGCCATTAGTATCCATTATTATTATAGTATTATATTTCCTTTTTAAATATGAGTGAGTGTATGTGCCTTGCGTAAATATATATTGATCTGATGCGAGTACTGCAATATTGTGAAGATTACGGGGTATGGTCAGGGGTTGTGATATGAATCAAGGTGGAATTTTGATTGAATGCTAAGTAAATGCTAAGTGAAAGGTCTAAACTATTTTGGAAATATTCTTATCAATATATTTTAAATATAAATTCAAGCATACTGGAATTTTCGGCCTTGATAGGTCTTCTAGTGCTCTCTTATGGCCTTTGTCACTGGCTTCATGTCTTGATGAAAAATCATTAACCCTGATCCCTCCCCAAAAATATTGAAAATTTCTTAATACTGAAACCATGTCGAAGTTTTTCCAGGCTGCTGGCGATGACAGCTCATCTGGATTATCTTCCAGTGACGAAGAAAGTCTTTATGGAAGCTCTGAATCCGGAAGTGAAGATCTTTACGGCAGTAACGCTAGTGATAGTGAATCTGACTCTGATGACGACGCGGAATCTGGAAACGAAGACCAGCCCAAGAATCAGTTTCTCCGTAACAAATTCTTGAAGGGTCAAGGCGATAGCGATAGCGATTCTGGTGATGAAAAGGTTGTGGTCAAAAGCGCCAAGGATAAGGCACTCACTGAGGTAGCTAATTGTGCTACCACCCTTGAATCCTTCCAGGCCAGTGAGGACTGGGTCTCTGCCCTTACTTCGTTCGATAAGCTAGTCAAGGTTCAGGATAAAGCTAATAAGCAGTATCAAACCGTTCCTGTTGAGTTTGTTCGTGCCATCACTGGACTAGAGTCAGCGCTATCTCAGAAATCTACAAAGAAACTGAGTCCCAGTATGTCTAAGGCCCAGAATACTCTCAAGCAGCGTATCAAGAAGTTGAATGATTACACTCAGAAACTAGAATCTTATCGAACTAATCCGGACGAGTATGTGGCCACTCCAGTGTCTACCACCACCAAATCCACATCTACTACTACGAAGACAAGTAGTACCAGTACCTCTACTACCAAGGAAACTGTAACATTCGGTACTGCATCCACTACAAAACCGGCTGTTACTACTCTTTCTGAGGATACTGAGCTCTCTTCGGCAACTGTCTTCCGCACATTGATGAGTGTGCTTGAAAGCCGAGGACGTAAAAATACTGACCGTAATGAACAGATTGCTTTGATGGAGCGTCAACTGAAACTCGCTGATACTGATTATCAAAAGATCAGTATTCTCTTGATGCTTATTCCTCTTAGACTTGAAGTTAATAACTCATCCCTGGGGTCATCTAACTTTGCTTCCAATTATGTTGGTGCCGATTTCACTCCTTGGGAACAATGCGAGACTGACATTCGTGGATTGTTTGATCTTTTGGAGGCTCAGAATGAGTATATGGTTACGGAATTTGCCCATGAACTCGAGGATATCGAAGCTGGTCCCGTTAAGGATGAAAAGACTGGTTTGCGTCTCATTCCTGGAAGTTTAAGTACCATTGTTGAGCGACTTGATGATGAATATGCCCGCATTCTGGCTACTTATGACCCTCACACCACCGAATACATTGAGAGACTGCGTGACGAGGTTCGTGTTGCTGACCTTATTTTACGTGCTCAGTGCCACCAGGAGAAGAATTTGGATTTGCTAGGTGTTGGACATAATGAATCAGAAACTTACTGTCGATTGTTGGGCCGCCGAATCGAGCACATCTATTACAAACCTGCTGTTGCCATTGCCGCCACTGAAGTTGCCGCTTGGTCTCGCGTTCCTAAACATCTGAACTGCAAGGTCGGCTCGCGTGTTTCTTCTACTGATGATGTTGCCGCACTCTCGCTTATTTCTGAGTTGTGTGGTGTTCTCTATAACCAGAGTAATGCATCACTTCGTGCTAAGGCAATGCTTAGTTTGATTTACCAGTACGCTTTGAGTGATGAATACTACAAGGCTCGTGACTTAATGCTAATGTCTCATTTACAATCTCAGATTCATGCTGCTGAGCCAGCTACTCAGGTGCTTTTTAATCGTGCTTTAGTACAGGTTGGTTTGTGTGCGTTCAGATCTGGTTTGATTGCTGACTCTTTACAGAGTTTGCAAGAGATCTGCGGCTCATCAAGATTGAAGGAGCTTTTAGGACAGGGACAAGCTCGTCAGCAAACTCAGGACAACACCGCTAACACTAGTGGTTCAGTTCCCGAACTTCTCCCTTATTATATGCACATCAATCTTGAGCTGGTAGAGTGTGTTTATCTTACTGTCTCTATGCTTACAGAGGTACCATATCTGGCTAATATTGCCGGCATGCGTTCAGCACAGTTGGATCTTAAGCGAAGAGCAATGAACCGTCCTTTCCGTCGTTTGCTCGATTCTCATGACCGACAGGTTTTCAATGGTCCCAGCGAGACCACCAGAGATTTCGTCATACAGGCCGCTAAGAGCCTGCAAACTGGCGATTGGAAGACTGCCTTCAATTTGCTCAGCGAGATTAAAGTGTGGAGTTTGCTTAGTCTGGTCACTGACTCTCGCACAAAGGTTATGAGTCTGCTGGAACACAAGCTCAAGCTTGAGGGAATGCGCACATATCTACTTGCCTACGGTTCTCAAAGCTATTCTTCTGTTTCTCTGGAATTTTTGCAAGAGGAATTTGCTCTTGAAGAAAAGGATGTCAAGCAGCTTCTCATTAAGATGATTTCTGGTGATGAACTTGCTGCTTTACTCGATTCAGACTCCAAATATCTTGTATTCAAACCTGAGGCTGAGGTGTCTCGACTACAGACTTTGGCCCTTGCTCTCGCGGACAAGGCTTCGTCATTGATTGAGCGCAACGAGAGATTAGCTGCAGACGGACACATTCCTGAACAGACTATTAAACGCCCTGTACGAGTCTCCAGAGGGTAGATTACCTAAATTAAGAAAAAAGTATAATAATAGACTAATTTCTTAAATAGATCAATTAAATTTATATATTATCAGTTACACACTCGTCTCTATATTAAAGAACTTATGAGCTTTCTCAGTTAGTACCCATCGCCATTCATTTCGCTTTTTTCCGACTCTTTCCAAGCAGAGATCAAACATTTGTTTAACTTCGGTAGCGGTTACAGATGGAAAACTTTGTTTCATCAATTCTACTAGTAATGTCTTTGTACCTGTGGACCCATTATGTGATATTAAAGCGACTTTCAAATCATCAAATCCAATTTTGCCACTAATAGTTTCCATGACCTCATTGAAATCTAAAGAGCTCTGCTGATCGGTTATTGACGTTGAGACGCCCTGTTTGGATGGACTAGTCAATTTTGCTCCATCGAAGGAGTTGTCTATTGACATCTTAGACAACTGCATTACTGGATCTATGTATTTTGCAGCACCAAATATTTCAATTTCATATTCTGATAGGTCGTGTTCTGTGCCCCACATGACAACTGGGGTCAATGGACCAACGAACTTTGGTTTCCTTGGTCCACTATCATCCTCATCGCTGGATAAGAACTCCTTTAGCTCCTCCTCATCCGAAATATCATTATCTTCTTCTTCTTCGCCGTCATCATCACTCAAATCCTCACCGTCATCATTCTCCCATTCCACTTCACTGTCGTAGTCATAGCATAACAAACTATCAACATCTGTTCTGTAAGGAGATTGTGCCAATAAATGCTGATTGGGAATGTCCTTAGTGGTTCCGATATATGGCGGTCGGAATTCTTCGTTAATCGGTAATCTCTGATCTTCCAAATACTTTGGGTTGAGGTGGGCAAATTGAAGCCGCCTTACCCGAAGTTTCGTCAGTAATGACGCAATTTGTGAAGAATCATTAGCAGCGGCAAGGTGGAATTGAAAATCTTGTGTGGTAATTCTACTTACAGGCTTGGGATAAAGTCGCTGTTTCGATTCGAACCATTTTAGGGGGTCCATTGTCTGTTCTTCTTTGGAATATGCAACATTACAGACATAATCAAATAGTTTTCCGTCACTTTTCACCTCAAATGGTAAGATGTATGATTCATAATCCGACTTGTGACAAATTGAGTCTGCAGAGTCAGAATTTGAACTGTGAAGGAGGCCACTAGAGGGAGGGCCAGAACCAGATTGTGCTTTGAAAAATAAATTAATTCTTGGCTGCTCTTTCAAATGCTTAGCTTTTGTTTTAACTTTTTCAGCTTCTTTCTTCTCCTTGAGTGCTAATTTTTCAGCATCTTTACGTTCTTTCTCAGCTCGCTTCTTGAGTTCTCTAAGCTCTTTTTCAGCTTGCTTTTCAGCTTCCTTACGTTCCTTTTCAGCTTGTTTTTCAGCTTCCTTGCGTCCCCTTTCAGCCTCTTTTTCGATTTCGCGTCGTTCTCGTTCCGCTAACCTTTCGGCTTCTTTTTTCTCTTTAAGCGCTGCTTTATCAGCTCCCAGCCGATCTTTTTTCCGTTGCTGCTCAATTCTTTTGATTCGGTTTACTTCTTCTCTCGTGGGTTCCCTCATTGTAGTGACATTATCTTCATCCTTGGTAATAGGTTCAATATGCTTACTGGTAGAATTAAGGGGTGTTAAGTGATCGAACCTGATTCTTTTATAATCAGCAGAATCAACAGAATTTAAACTAGCATTCTCAGAATCTCGTTTAATTGAAGCCGTAGATATCTCCTTCTCAGGTGTTAGAGGCCCCATTGATACAATACGGAAGATGAATCAAGAGACGCGTCTTAATATAGAACCCCTACCCGTGGCAGATGAGATGCATTAAATATAAAATAAATATATATAAAATATATATAAAATATATATAAAATATATATAAAATATATAATAATAATGCTCAGAACAAATTCTTGGCCTCACTCAGACAACTTACACAATAAGATTTGATGTCGGTTTGAACATCGGCATCTAAGACATTGATTTTGTGCCGTACCTTCGAACACATATCTGCTTCATTGATCAACCATGCTCGATATTCTTTATAAAGATCATCATACTCACGGCTATTCAACACACGTAGCATTGACATCATCTCATTGCGTCGAACAGCATAGTCAAGTCGAATATTGCTGATTCTATCAAAGGTTTCCTGGACCCTAGGTTCTAAATCATATAGAGGAACATAATCCGACGCCCAGGATGACATGCGTGCAATCTCTTCAAATTTAGAAGTACAATCGTGAGTTGGAGGGCTCTCTACGCCAGTTGAGGTTGCTGTGTTCTCCCAGAAGGATCCAGAAGATATCAGGTCGTCAACATCCTTCAGATATATTGCCCGTGAAAAAGTTGTTTGTTGGGAAGGCATTAACTTCATAGCATCAATCAAAGCGTTGGTTTGCTGTGTTTCAAGATAAGAAGCCCAGTAAGAATTCGAGGATTTGCGATACAGGCTTATATTCAACAACAGAGACAAGGCGAATAAAACGAATAGAGTAAGTGCAAAACTAGAGAATCTCCACGCGAAGATATACAAGGTAGAGTAGAGCTTATAGAGACTTGCACACGAGGTAGACACTGGGGAGCTAAAAAGCACCAACATCAATGAGCGCTTGGTAACCCTCGTTACTTGACCTTCCTTCTCTGCAGCATGAGAAGAAGAAGAAATGACTTTTGTTGGTTCCACAGATCCAAAGTGATCATGAATATTTTCTGTGGGTTTTAAAGCTGAAACAAGTTTACGAGCTCTCATTACAACACCTTGGGTGTGTGATTTCATTGCTTCAATTAAAGTTTTCTCTTGAAATTTCCCGCCACCCTCCTTTTTCCAAATTGTTCGGCACCAGATTTGTAGCTGGCTCCCATGATCGGTTGCGTAAACCACATACTTCAGAACATTATAAAATTGTTCACCATCCGGCATCTCCCAGGGTGCTTTGCGCTCAATGACCAGATATATATCTATATCTTGTCGTTCAATCCTCTGATAATTGTAACGTTTGTCGTTAATACCTGCAGAAATGAACATTTCCGAAATCTTACGCTCAATCTTCTTTCCTCGTTTATACCATGGTCCAACTTCACACTCGCTCTGAATAATTCCTGTCTGTACTCCATCGAAAACCGTAGACCTTGAACCGAAGAGCACTATAAATAGTGCCTCAGCACTTATGGCAAAAGTACTTTCCACAAGCTTTGTACGCATGCCTTTATCAAGATTGAAGTACTTTTCTTCTCCTCGAGTGCTTACAGAACCAATTGAGCAGGACAATAACCAGCTACCAAACGAGCTAAGATGTTGTTCCTCGGGTTCTGCGTCTTGGTTGCTTCCTGCATCATTACCAGCATCATAGTTCGTATTTGCACCCAACTTGGTGCCCGGTTTTCTTTGCAACTCATTCTGCATCCATAATTCATGTTCTTTCAAATGTTCAGAATGTTCAAATGTTAGTACAGCCAGTGCTTCAACAAGTTCACTGCAGCTAATTTGTTTGCTACTGCGTCGATTTTCCACAACGTAATCAATTTTACGCTTCGAGAGTGTTCCAGAATCAATAAACAGTTTAAACGACAAAAGATGACCCTCAGTTTCATCCCGATTTTCACCCGACATTAGTTGAAGAGTTATACGCAAGACGCTAGCGCTAATGCCATGAATGGACTCAACATCCACTATAGACTCTAGGTCAAATGATTGATAGATGACTATACCTCTCCAAGTTCCGTAAATGATCATACGGCGACAGGTTACATAAATTCTAGCCGGTATATCTTTACCGTTGACCTTACAGGTAACTCTTAGAATGAACAACAAGAAATCATCATCTTCCAGCCATTCATCAGGCGGTGCTTGTGAAACAATTGATCTCAGATCCATATCTTGAAAAATATTAGCTCGAGGATAGTTATCAGGATACGAGGGAAAGTGATGATCATAGTGAGTAGGATGTGAGTTGTGATCCTGCGAATAACTGGATAGGGATCCCGAGCCCCAGAGATTTGCTGTCATAGAGTTACAGATGTTTTCTGGCTTGAAGTAACTATTGGCAATAGTGGCTTCAAACTGCACAGATGTCGGCAACGGCTTAACAGCGGGCACTGTAGTACCAAGAAACTGAGCACCGTGGCTTGTCAAAGAACTCTCATACCTCATCCATTGATCTGACTCGTGATTTTTCCTCATTTCGTTTATCTTTGAGACAACAATATCGGAGCCCGGAATAAAATTTCGCGAACATTCAGGGATAGCAAATGCCTTGTTCCAGGGTCTCAACTCTCGGCTAGTCCAGCCATCTGAACTTGTGTGGATAGAAGGATGTGATACTTTGACCGAACTTGTTGTTCCAGAACGACTTCTTGAAGGAAGTATATTATAAGCCTGAGTCACAGTGGTCTGAATTTGTTTAGGTGTTGGTACTCTAGCACCATTAAGTTTAGGCAAATGCTTATGGACTCGCTGTTGACTAGTACTTCGAGTTAATTTACTAGCAGAGCAAGCATCGAAAGCTTTTTGCCATCGCTTTAAATCTTGCATATCTGAAGCTTGTACTCGAAATATAATACCCTCCTCATTTTTGACTTTGAAAATACACTTTTGATCCTCATTTTGTAGAATTTGAAAATCACAATCTCTAACACTGCAACGAGCTGATTCAATTACTGCTGTACGATTTTCACTTAAACCTAAGAATCCAAACAGACCATTGCGCAAATAAGCCCAGAGAACAATCCAGCGACCAGATTGCGTCTCAACATTCACCCAGCCGGTGACGTCAGATGTTTCAGTAACTGACGATGGCGAACTCACATTAGCATCATCATGGGAGCTTTCGGGTTCGCCAGAGGATTCCGCGGGTTTTGATTTATGTAGGATCTCGCTTCGCATATCTTTAAGGTCTGCTGCTAAACCCGGCAAGGAAGCTCTTAACGCAGCAGCAGCGGTCTGCAGTCTTTGGAACTCAACACTGATCTGAATTCGTGATTTATCATAGACAAGAAATCCATTTTTCTGAGACATGAATTGTCGGCTCATCGTTTCTAAAAGTGTCACACTAACCTCAGATTCGACATCAGAGATAGCAAGAACCAGCTGAGTAGCAACTTTGACAAATTGTCTGTGGGACTTTCTCCTCTGATGGAGAGCTTCACGGTGAGCAGCGGGTTCTGCATTATGAGGCAATGAAAACTGATCTACAATACTCTGTTCATGGACCTTTAGAGCAGCTAGATATGATTTTCTAGCCTCGCTATACCTTTTGAAGGTACCCGATCGCAGTTTCTCGACCATACTGGAAATTTCGTTAACAGTTCGTGTTGAGTGGACCAATAGTTCAGTCCAAAAACTCGACTCTGCTTCCGTATACTTACCGAATAGCAAAGTAGTGTAATCCTGAGCCAATACAGAACAATGGGTAACGTTAGGCATGAATATACTAATGACGTCGTTGATGCTGGTCTTCACAGAATTGAGCTTCTCAAGGACCTGTGAGGATTTATTGACTAAACTTAATAACCACAAATCCAACTCCGAAAATTGTATATCTAAATATTCAGCACTGGCCCTAAAACTAGGTGTATCTTCCGCCGCCTCATTCAACATCAAGCTAAATACTTTGGGTCCACCATTTGAATCTCTGAAGTTTGTCAAATCGCCCGGTACCAATTTCGGAAATGATCCGTCACGATGTTTCAGTTCATTTCGGTCACCATTGGTTGGAGAAGATAAAGTCGTGTCTTCGTTATCAATACTTGTATCCACCACTGTTTCCGAGGCAGCAGCTTCGGATTTCTCATGTCTGAGCTTCTTATCGCGCATTAATGCAGAAGCTCCCGAAATATGTGGAGTGAGCGATTTATTCTGGGTAGTGTGATCACCACTATGTGCAGATGCGAATGAGCTCCCACGGTTCAATGATGTAGGTTGCTGGGATTCATGTCTTGGTGTACTAATGTCTTGGAGAAATGGTTTATGCGGAGTAGAAGTTTCGTCACTTGTTTTGAATGATTTTTCATCAAAAGAGGGAGAATTGAATATTCGACCCGAGCCCAATTCTGTCGATGTATCAACAGATCGAATTGATCCCTTGGCAGGACTTCCATTATGGGAACGGAATTTTCTGCTCAAGGAACTAAATAAACCGTGTTGTTTTTTATCAGAGTTCGAGCCAATTGAGGTCATTTTTTTCTAAAGTAATTTCCAGTCAATTTCGACTTGATGGTTATATTACTGGATCACACACAGCCTGAATCCTCGAAGAGCAATGCGGATAGCGGATCAGGGTAAGGTCAACTTACTAATTGGGAGACATAAATTAACTTAAATTAGTAGGTAGCGCTATGACACATTGTAGAGCTAGCAATAAATGAGGAGAAGAACGAATATAAATTGAATATAAAACAATTCACAAAACTAAATACCAGTAGATTTCTTCTAATTTCAGCTATACATATACATATTATTGAATTTTCCTGTATTATGTAACCCAAGCCATAAACCCCTTATTATACTTGGGACTCGGAGAGATCAGGAATAGGAGGCGGCGACGAATCAGAAGTTACCAAAATTAAAGAATCCACTTTTCAAACACATGGATCCGCCAAATTATAAATTAAATTGAATAGAACAGGATAAAATCAAATTAAATAATAATACCTTAAGCTATTTTTCTATATACTGTCCTATCTCACTGTCTTGAAGCCTCTAATTCACCTTTATTTCTGAGACTATATATAACTTTTAGACTCCTGTACTTTAAGTGGCGGGCCACATGGAGAGACTTTGGAATTTAGGGTTGGGTAACGTAACCCTTACTGCCGTTTGTATACCAGCTGAAGGGCAGATACATGCCTAGAATGGGGCACGACACATTCCTTAGCCCACCAAAATCATATTTCAAGTTTGACAGGTAACTGCTTCATAGCATGAAATGAAGGTTATACAGAGAAAGCAGTGCAGTCATATGGCTCTTATTATTCATATTATATAGTATTTTACCCTTCATTTCATTTATCTGGTATCTCTTCCATCAATATAGTGAACGGCATGGGTGGTTTCAAACATGATGTCATCCATCTATCATACTGGCAGAAATATGTACATAGACCTAACCACGGTTGTCGTCGCGTCGCACGATGACGCGCATATTATGCAAAGACTAAATGAAGGATTTAATATGAATTTTGCAAAACTAATGCAATATTCCTTCTTCGTTGGGTTGATTTGCCGGAATATTTTTATTTTCGCTATGTGTTATCGCATTATTTATGTTAGTGTCTACATCTGTCTGTTACAACCTCTTCCGGATTTGACATTCGGCATGCTAATTGCAGTTTAGGGCTGTGATTCCCTGCACTAGTCCTCGTCATCTGCATACTCCTTATGTGACTATAATAACAAAGCCGCACCCCACCTTTCTCGAGCAAAATAAACTTAAACTCCCATACTTATTCAGATACGAATAGAATAACACATGCAATTTCCAACATCTGTCACCATGAGCTCACAAAGTAGAGAACTCGCCCCTCCTATTGAATTCGCGTCAACATCACAGATTATTCTTAAAAGATGGAGATCACAGCGTCAATCTCGATTGCAGGCAGCTAAATTACAAAAACGTTTACTAGAGGCTTATGCTTTGGTTCAGCAAGGTAAAGATTCCCTAGCTAATAAATATTGATTAATGAAGTCAGAGTGGAGGGAAATGCCTTACCGATTCTGTCCTGCATCCTGTACTATAAATGCTGCTGATTTATTCAGCCCAACCTAATTTATTTGAATAAAATATTAATAAATAGAACAAGCCTATATCTATTAGTTACAAACTCTGTAACAGCTCCGATCTATGATGTGAATCCACGAAAAGAGCCTTCACAAGACTAGAAACTTCATCTGCTGAAAAGTCAAGTAACTTATTTTGCTCCCACATTTCTCTAATAGTCTCAAGATTACCAGTGAGAAGTTCTTTAAGCATTTCAAGCTTGTACCAAGATGGCACTGAATCAATCACGTTCTCAAAATATACACCCATAGATCCAAGTTTGGTGATCAACATGGCAAGTCTCTCACTTTCATCACTACCAATATCACCCAAAGTTTCCACGAATGAAATACAGTAAACAGCTATTCGTTCAGTCAGCGGACTCAATACAGTTTGACGCAACACTGGCCCGCCGATTGCGTTAATAGTATTTGCTATGGCATCAATTTCTCCACGAATCATTGACAGACTCTTGTCTTGGTTTGATCCAAATAGTCCCGGTAATAAATCATTCTCCAAAAGAAGCAGCTTCTCATCAACAAACCTAGCTAAATGATACTCACAGAGATTCCGCAGTGACTCTATCCCAGGAACTCCTGGGCTTATATGTGTGATGAATTTGTGAGTATCTTCATAGATCCATAGATGGTTTGACTTGTATGCTAAGGGGACAAGTGCTCTATATAAATCAAAGAATAAAGAAGTCTCCTTGAGTTCGCTTGAGTATTCATTCCAAAGGTCAACTAAAGATCCTAATTTGGCGGAACCACCTTCTGGTTTGGATGTGAATTCTTCCTCCTCATCGTCTTCGTTCCAATCCCATTCATCAGCTTTTCCTTCAGAGTCCTCCAAGCTTGGCTGTTTTATCGTTACCAAATTATCTCGTCCATCAATAGTGACAGGAACAGTATACATCTGCCTCAATCGCATTAGGTACGTTTCCTGCCGCACTTTAGGCCAATTGTTATCAAAATCATCAGTATACCTGCTGATTTCATTCGACTTTATCCAAAGTGGTTTAACACTACTTTCTAACTGTGGTAGAAGGACCATAAGTTCGGATTTGAATGCTTGGGGGTGGGCTTCATCAGGGAATAATTTAGGAATTGATTTCCTCAAAAGCTCATGTACGAGATGTGACCCAAATCGGCGCGCTATTGCTTCTGCTATGACATCAATCGATTTGTTGACATAATCCACTAAGGTTTTAATGCTAGTAACCAACTCCGATAATGACTTATTCTCTGACTTATGGAATATCAGTTTGTCTTCTTCTTCAGTGATCTGAATTTGCAAATTTAGCAGAGGTTCGATGATTGTGGATCCTATATTACCTAGTAGCTCGGGGACTTTGCCTAAGTTTTGTGAAAATATAGTGCCAGTTTCAGATATATACAAAGATGTTGCAGAAAGCTTTACAGTTTGACCCCACTGTTCTTCTAATTGGAAATTGACATTCTCGGCAAAGTCATTCAATTTACGAGACAAATTGGTGGCTAACAAAGTATGTGGGTTTACTGCTTCAAAAGCTGAAAGACTTGATCTCATGGCTTCTATAGTTTGCAGCTTCTTCGGGATATCACTACTGTCCTGTTGTTCAGTGAGTTGATTTGATATAAATACGAGTTCCTTCAGTTGGTTAATAGTTTCATCAGGAATTCTTTCCGTGCCTTCTGAAGACGTGCTAATATAGTCTGAGGATACTTCATTATGTATGGCATCAATAATTCGCTCTCTTTGAGCTTTGATTTTCGCTTTTAGTTCTTGAGAATAATTCAGTAATTCAGATGACATCTTTTTGAATCCTCACTGAACTACTTTGTTGTTATTTACTACACGCACACCGTATAATATATAGTACTGAAGGTTACCCTGCCCTGAATATGAAGCTTGAAAAGTAAGAGTTAGCCAATTTATTTATTTGAATTTATAAACTTATTTAATTTAATTTGATTAATTTATCTTCTTAATAACAGGTTTGAAAAACGAATCTATTTTCATAGATTTAGGATCTTTCTTAAGCTTTTTTCTACCAGGCAGTACAGCTTTTGTACGCTCGATCTTAGTTTGGTGTTGGTTCCTATTGGATAGTTTATAATCTTCATCAGAGTCGGACTCTGGTGGAAGTTCACTCGCCAAGCAGAATGTAGCGGGTGGTACATCTGCCAACGATTTCTTTGGCTTAGTCCCACGGTAAGACTTTACAGGGGTATAATCGAGAACGGTGCTTATTTCACGAATGAATGCAGGTCCAATATTGTTGGCTCGTCGCAATATTTGGGAGGTAGGATTCTGCAAATTTAATCTAACAATTGATTCACTTTTAAGTACCGAGACTATCATATCACATTGTGGTCGGCTCATCGCAACAAACAATAATCTGGATTCTTCAGGATCCTCATTATTTGGAGGATTGTTACCAAATCTATCTCTAGCACAGCCAACAACTATGACACAGGGCCACTCTAGTCCCTTTGCAGAATGTATGGTCGAACAAGTAACTGCCCCTCCTTCTTCATCAAGAGAATCATCTTTAGTGTCGCTATCTACCAACCAACAATTCACAAAAAAATGAGAAAAAGTTGGAAAATATTCACAAGCACCTTGGTTGTACTCCTCTTCAAAGCTTCCCAATGAACTCAGCAATGGTGACACTTCGATCTCCTCAAACAACTGGCTCAAATACTGTATGGCATTTTCAACATGAGCTCTGCTGAACGGCAGCCTCGATGTCTCCTTATGCTGAAGTATACTCGTCAGTTCATCTATTGTTTTAAGATATTCTCGGAATCCAGAATGAGTTATTGCTCGGTTTTTTAATGTTGCCAAAGTTCGGGTTGTCAATCCCTCACAAAACCCCTCAAGTGTCTTCGGGCCAATTTTTCGCGGTGGGTTATTAATAGTCTGTTCAAGTGCATCTGTATCATCTGGATTCATGCAGATTCTAATATAATCTACAAATATGCTGAACTTATCGTCCTGAAGTGGGTTATTGCCTCCACGCATTCTTACTGGTATGTTTTTCGCTTTCAGAGCTGCCACAATTTCAGTAAAATTAAGACGATTTCGAGAAAGCAGACAAATATCTCGAGCCTTTATACCATGAGTGATTCTATCTTCTACCATGTTCGCTAGCTGGTAGGCTTCTTTATGCCAATCATCGGTTTCCCATCTTATGACTTGCGGAGAAATGGAGATTTTTACACGAGCTGAACTTAGTTTTAAACCTGAACCCCTCAAAACACGATTAGAATAATTGAGGATTCCTTGTGATGATCGGTAATTCAATGTGAGATTATATTGCATTACAGTCTGAGGTGCTCTGGACCTCATTTTCTGGAAGTTCTGCGGCTCTGCTCCTCGCCATGAATATATGCTTTGATTTGGATCACCCACTACAGTTAAATTGTGATAGTGTTGAGCCATTAAAAGTGCAATATCCAATTGGAGTTGGCATGTATCCTGGAACTCATCGATAATTACAGCCTCGAACTCATTGGCTGCTGCCTTAGATCCCAATTCTGACATCATAAATTCATAGAAACATTCTAGAAGTCTATCAAATGTCCATAACCTACGATCATCGCAGAACTTTTTGAACTTCTCCCTAATTAGTATAAATGATTTATTGTCTCCAATGTTGTAACCCAATGTTTCCACCTTTTGATTAGAAATAATGTCTGATATTTCACGACTGGTTAAACCATTATCTAATTCTCGTAGAATCTTCCGCTGTCGAGATTCAGTTATTATACTCACTCCCTCGAATTTACCATACTTAGCTAATATTCTCATGGCAATGCCATGAAATGTGCATACCATCCGTGGAGATTTCTTACCCAGTTTCTGTATAAGTCGCTCTCTAATTTCTGTTGCAGCTGACTTTGTAAATGTTAGTACCACCGTTTTATCGGAATTTATCCCTCTATTAATAAGTTCAGTGATTCTCTCAACTAATGTTGATGTTTTACCAGTCCCTGGACCAGCAATTATTTGCACGTATCCATTAGGAGCTCTCGCAGCTTCACTCTGTTGAATGTTCATCAAGATTTTTCTTAGTTTTTAATATTTTTATGTGTTGTTTACTTGTCAGTAAATTACCTACTAATATCATGCATGAGGGTATGGGCAAGGAACGCGTATCGACGCGTTGTGCTAAGGAGACATATTTAATTTCAATAATAAAACCTTTAAAACCTTAGTTTAATTATATGTACAATATGTTTTCTTTTAGATATCAGACTTAGCTGAAACGTATTCAGGTTGGGGCCGGAAAATATCACCTCGAACACTCATTCCCTGCATGACCAAAGCTCTCTGCTGAGGCATAGCTGAAGGATCAGGCATAGGAGAAGATGCTGGAGTTTCAAACAGTGAACCTATGAGACGGCCCTCAATTGGATCTTTAGTTGTGTCAAAAATGAACCCAATATTATCTACAACATCTCGCTCCGAGCGTTCGACATCCGTTGAGCCATTTTTCAGCTTAGAAAGTCTCTGACGAGATTCAAATCGATAAACAACCTGCACAAATTGCGTTGGTTCATTGGGCATAGCAAGAGGGACCATACTGAGAACTTTGGGACGCCTTTTAAAATGCAGTAATTGCCAGTCATAACGATACCCTGGGCTTAACTCCTTGGCTCGGTTCGTAAGTGGACCATATACCCAACGACTAGTAAGTCGCTGCAGACCTTGAAAGTCGCGTTTGACAAAACATTCATTGGTTCTCTTGTAAAGTATAATGGCTAGTTCCTTCCATTCCAGAGGTTGGAATCGTTCCTTACCGATTTCTCGTCGCATTTTCACAGCCATGTATGTATTAACACCAGTGACTTGTAGTTTTCTTTTGAAAACTGTCCACCACAGCTTGGGGGAGAATATAAGCCAGGGAGTCTTAACTGGTGGAATATAAAGATCGGTAGCTAGACCCGCCTGATCAAGTGTAAACTTGAACGGAGACTGCTTAGTTGAAGCAAACCGCAGCCCAAGTACTGGATTTTTAGCTGACCAGAGACGTCGTGAAACAGCTAACATTTTTTATGCGTTTATATCGTGGTATTTTGATTTTTGATGTCAGATCAACAACAAGAATTAAAATAAAAGACGAGGTTTATAGTTTTCAGGTTAAGGGTTTTGTTTGCAGCCATTAATCCAATTATAATATTATAATGATAATTGATCTGATTTAGAGTATACAAATTCTTTAAGTATTCATAATTTATATATTTAAATGCGAACATTGGGAACACTATGGTGATCGTTCAAGGAAGAAGTAGTAGCCTTAATTCCGAGG
The DNA here is from genome assembly GCA_030563285.1 of Starmerella khaoyaiensis. Lineage (NCBI taxonomy): Eukaryota > Fungi > Ascomycota > Dipodascomycetes > Dipodascales > Trichomonascaceae > Starmerella > Starmerella khaoyaiensis. Next base: position 12,432 of record JAKUBR010000037.1, on the reverse strand, counting down.
ACATTCTGGGAAACAGGCTTCAAGATGCTTGCATAAACGTATCGAGCACCACTGAACATTGGCAATCCCAGCCACAAGAAAAGGATGGTCTTGAAAAGCCAGTAGGCAGGAATCCAGTAGAGGATCACACTGCTCCAGAATTCAAATACGGTAAAGGCAGCATAGACAACCCAGTAAGTAAGGAACTGAGTATCATCTGAGGTACCAGGAGTCTCCAGAGCAACCAACGAGTAGTAACCGGGAACAACCACAGCAGCACAGTTAGCGAAAAACTGGCCAATACCACCAATGTTGAGGTAAACTAACAATAAGTATACGAAACCCAAGCCAGAGACCAAATAGGTCTTAGGAATCTGAGTCTGGCGCTCAAGATTATTTAGAATAGGGAACTTGTTAAGTTCAACATTAAGACGCTTCTCGTATTGCTTTACCTGCTCCATTGTATTTCGGTTGATTTCAATTTTCTCGAAAAATAGTTGATTAGTATAAGCGTTATCTGCCAGTATATATACAGTTCCCAAGGGTTGCGATTGCGAAGCCAATCTTGCGCGTTGTGGAGGTAAGGGTTCATTTTTTTTTCAACGTCATTTGCTGCGTTACTTTAACCCCTGACCTGACAAATCGTTTTCGGCAGAGATAAATTACAAACCTCCACAAGTGTCGAGCCGACCTTAAAACCAAGCGCATGGTGACGGTGGTTTTTGTTTCAGGTAACCAACCATTACACTATATAAAAATGTATACATGGAAACGTAAAAAGTGTAAGCGTTTAGAAATATGAATTAAGTGAAAGGAAATAAATATTAAATAAATAGTTTATTGACTGTCTCTTCACGACTTGAGCATCTCGAACATAGCGAGATGGTCCTTGAATTTTTTTAGCATCGTGTATCCTGATGACTGTTTCACGTTCTTTTTCGTAGGGTCCTCAACAACGTAGGTGGTCTTGAACGCATCAAGTAGATCCTGGTCCGAAAACGCGGTCACTTCGTAAGTATTTTGGGGTGCCTCCTCCTCCCGCAAATCAATGATTTCAACAAGAGTACTGATTGAGGTCCAAATTTCTTGAATCATCACTGTAAACATCTCATCATCATCATCTATTTGGTAAACTTGGTGAATCCACCGTATTCCTAGATATCCTAGCTCTTTGCAAATAGACAATGATGTTACCCCACGAAGAGATCGGCGAATATTGGCACGTTGACTGTTTAGATAACTGAGGACTCGCATCAGAAAATCGCCAACTTGGAGCAAAAAGTTACTGTTCCAGCCGGTAACTAATCGAGTTGTCTTTATGAGAGTCGGCAGAATGAGATGGATACAGTTTTTGTCCGTTTTGGTGAGACTAAATTTAGCCATTTCGAAAAAGGACCCACTCATTTCAACTAATGCTATACAAACCTGCGAGTATTGATCATCCTGAAGCGTACTGAGGCTCTGGAATATCTCGCTAATGAACTTGTCGCTCTTGATATCATAGGGAGAGCTGCTCGATTCAGGGATTAGCCGTCGAAGACAATATGCAAAGAAAAAATATGAGCTGCACATATTTGCTTTTAAGTTGAGAAGGTTAGATTGCAGGGACTCGTTAAGTTGAGTGATATCGTCAACAGGAATAACAACTTCTTTCAGTAAATGAGGGAACTGAGATAGAGCTAAGGATCTCATCTGACGAATTAACGATCCATATGTTGCCAAGTCTCCAGGAATTTCCTCTAAGTGCAGACGCTGAGATTTCACCTTGATCAGAGCGTTCTTGAATCCATCTTCATCGCGACAAAACCGTTGTGTAAGGCTCTTAAGCATAGACTTGCGATACTGTATTCCTTCAAAATCAGTAGTCGAATCGGAAAACTTAGATGCACTGAGTCCTACAGCCCTTAAGATTTCTTTATCTGTTGCCGATAGTCGGAACGAAAGTAATGAATCCATAACCTCTCGAGAAACTTGCGGGATACCAGATGGGAGTGCAGAGGTGTTTAGAATCATGATACTAGCTGCTTTTGACTTAGCTATATTCCTTCTTAGCCAGATTTCTAGCAAAACACTCCCTCCTTTATTATTAATGAAATATAGAATTGCACTTAAGTCGGCATCAACAAAATGATCTCGCCAAGAGCTCCAAGTCAAAAGCTGAGAATCCATCGAACACGCGGTAAACATCAACGTCCACGCCTTAGACCGAGTTTTAAAATCTCTGGAGATTAGTCCAAGTTCAATAAGTTCGTCTAACGGTATGCACATTGGAGAAGTCAGCTCAATTGCGGCATCCAGAGCGGACTCTATAACCTCTTCAATGTATTGACCCTTTAAGATGTCCTTCATCCAAAGCTTCATATCATGACTATCAGTATCTGGCACAATCAGCATTGATACCAAATTCCATGCGCTGAGAGCCTTTAATCTGATAGCCCAATGAGCATATTTGACTACCACAAGATCGCGAAACTGAGCCAAGCGAGGTCGGAATTTCGCATCCACAACTTTCCAGAGTACAATTAAGATTCCGTACTGGTGAGAAGCGCTACTCAGATCTGAAGGTCGTACCTCCTTCGTTTCAGGGAAAGAGAGAGAACTTAAGGGAGTTACACGACTAACTAGCTTGCGACAAGTTAGCTCGTCGCTCTTGAGATTCTTTAAAGTGTTACCTAAAATTTCAAGAAAAAGTGGGAAACTTTGATCAGGAACATATTTGCCATCAAATTTACTAGTAACCAGCTCTTTGGGAAGGTTAATGGACTCACCCTTTTTATCAACGTATTGCTGAGATTTTGCAAAAAAAGTAAATAGCTCAATAACTGAGCTAGGTGATGGAGACCAATTCCAAGTTGTGAGCAATCGGTTTATATAGGATAAAGTAACATAGGAATCATGTTGTAAAGTTTTTGCGGCAAGATATTGAACCAGATCCCAATCTTCTGATTTCCCAGATACACAAGCAAGAATCAAGAGCTGCCAATAAGGTTCAGGGGATTCAACTCGATCATAAAATTTTTCTAGCATCGCCCAAATGTTAAATTTATATGCAGCGGCCAGAAGTTCGCATCCAATTAAGTACTGGGTTTGACTATTCAAAAGGTGGATTTGAACTTGAGATGTAATCGATTCCTGCTGGTAGAAAATTGTCAAGATGGCCAAAGTTTTACATTTCTTCTGCGATTCCGGATCGAACACGCCCGCACGTTCTCCTAGAACTAATGCAACCAGCATCATCAGTTGGCAGAATAGATTTTGCTCATGATACCTCATTTTGTTCTCGATCGTTCTTTTAAGTGTTCTTCGAGCCAGCCGTGTCCACTCCTTGATAACAAATTTCTTGAAATCATATTCGATAATTGTACTCTCGTCGCACAGATAGAGAACATTTCTCAGAAAGTATTCATATGCCTTTAGCAGATTCGTCTCACTCATTAGCATACTCTCAGTATCGAGTTTGAGGCACTCTGTCAATACCGAAGCCTTAGTAGATCTCTCTAGTGGGGTCATCATCGTACCTGATAGCGATGGTACTTGCGAAACATTAATTGGCTCGAATATTTCCAATAATTTAGACCCTACGAAACTTGTCTGGTTCTGTAGAGCTTGGTATGAAATCGGTTGATTTAATGCATCTATATGACACACAATTTGGAATTTAAAGCGTTTTTGTTTTCGGTGACGATGATGATGGTTCGGCAACTTTTCCACAGCTGCTCCAGAACTTTGATCAACAGCCGGAAACTCGAAATGGTGATCATCCCCCTTCCGAACCTGATGACCTCTCTCATGACAAAGGGTTTCTATTATTGTGGTACGATAAATCGTTGGTATCACAGATTTATGCATTCTGCGTTTTCTTGTTTTACCAGTTTTTCGTGATGCTTTAGTTGTGCTTGGTGGGAATTCGGAGATCCGTGGTTTAACAATATCCTGATACTGTAGAGACCCCCGGTTGTGTCTCCGAATCACCTTCATAGTGCTTTCACTCTGGTTCGCAAAGTACTTAGCTTGACGCTGCTGCTTGCGTTTATCATTTGTAGATTTCTTCGAATTGAAAGTCAATCGTGATGGTCCGCCTCCTGGAGTTTTGCCTCGATTAGATGTTCTCCGAGCAGTCCGAGCGGCTATTTTCAACACATTTGAGGCTAGAGGACCAGCTGCAACCGCTAATTCTTGAACATTAAAGCCTCGAGTTTTTGATCTGCTACCACCACTTGATCTAGATCGGGGAGGCAACATCTGATCTATTTCTTTATCTCCGTAGTCATCAATTGCTTCATCCGTATTATGATAAGAATCTTCAGTTAGTGATGCTGTCAAATCAACAATTGATTCAGGATCATTCAGAGAATCTGATTCTTTAGATGCTAGTTGCTTCGGAGGAAGTGTATCTCTTAACCTTCTATTGACAAATGGAACATTTTCAGTACTTTGATCAACATCAGAATCACTATCGGAGTCAATGATTCGTCTTCGTGGTCTAGAGTACACTGAACCAGAGTCATCATTGTCAGAAGATTCAACACTGGACAAATCCTCATCACTGGACTCAACATTAGAATTAACTTTATCATGAAGTTCGGAATTCTGGCCATTGGGTAATCTGAAATCATCATCATCACTATCACTTAACGCACCATGAAATACTTTGAATCTTTTGTGATAGATTTGTTCATGAGTTGCCCGTTCTTGATCTACCCATTCCTGAAAATTGAACCGTTTACGTCGTTGAGGGGGCGATGGGAGTTTAACTTCTGGTTCATTATGAACACTAGATAGCGATTGATGCAAATCATCTGGTTGATTCAGGTCAATTATAGACCTCTGTGATGAAATTTCATTGTTTACATCTAATGGCTCGGGTTGAGCGGGGCTCTTTACTTCTCTATTAAGAGGACAAGAAATACCTATCCGAGTCCAGTTTAAACAATCGAGATCTAATGCAGGATTCTCGATATCAGAATCCGGAACCGAATTCTCCATCGCTGCATGATCTTCCTTTTTTCTCCTTCGCTTTCTGTTTTGACGCGACCAAAAACGCGTGATATAATTTATAAGGTTGGGAAACTGGTCGGGTGATGATGTCTGCTTACATAATTTTTTCAAACCGTAGGCGAAATGAAATATTAAAAATATTACCAATTAAATTATAAATTTCAACATATATAAGAAAAATATGGCGGGCTCAATTCTAAAAAACTTGAAGGCTGATTTGGAAAAAAATGATTTGATTCGCTATAGAAAACAAAGCAAGAAGGGAAATGCTGAACAAGCGAAGATCCGTAAAGACCAAGACCAAGCCAATCTCAATGCTATTCGAGATGCATTCAATCCATTTAGTAAACCATCTAAATCCTCATCAAAGACTGTGGCTGCTCGATCTATGGCTGAAAAGCAAAGAAAAGAAACTTGGGATGCCGAGAAACGACTCCGTAATAAGGTTGGTGGATTGGTAGACCGTCGATTTGGAGAGAAGGATAAAACTATGAGTGAACAAGATAAGATGGTAGAGAGATTTGCTCGTGAAAAGCTGAACAGTATGCGTCAAAATGCTAAAAAGTCATTCAACATTGAGGACGATAATAGTGATATTCTACTTACTCATGGTGGACAGGCTCTTACCTTTGAAGATGACTTCCATGAGGATGATTTGGGACTCCAAGAAGAGATGGAACGCAATGAGTATTATGAGAATCATTCTAAAGCTGTTGAGAGTAATCAAGAACAAGATGAAAGTCCTCAGAGACCCAAAACCAAAGCCGAGGTTATGCAAGAGGTTATAGCTAAGTCCAAAATGCACAAACTTGAAAGACAGCAGCAACAAGAACGTGACAATAATCTTGTTGATGAACTTAATGCAGATTTCGATGATTTCATGGCGGAACTCGCCCCCATTGAAAGCCAAGCTCTTAAAGAAAAACGATCCATTGATAATTACGATATAAATGTGCAAGAATTTGCTTATGACAAACGGGCCGACCCGAAAGACAGAACTAAAACTGAACAAGAATTAGCAGATGAGGCTAGGGAAAAGAAACAGGCTGCTGAAAGGGCTCAGGCATTACGAATGGAAGGAGATGGATTAGATTACGATGATGATTTCGATGCTCGCGATGATGCCCATTTGTTCGGTTTAGAGGGAAGTGATGGTGAAGAGCCTGAATTTGATATACAAGCATCTGATGATGATGGTGATGATGGTGATGATGGTGATGGTCATCAGCAAAGTTCTACTCTCATTCATATTCCTCAGACTTTTGCGGAATTAAAAAATATTGACATTGGACCTCATGCTAGTCAATTAGAAAAGTTTGTTAAAATAGCTACTCCAGGAAGAGGGACTGGGTCAAAGCAACAGCTTCATGCCCTAGGTGTTGCTATGGTTGACTATGCCATTCGTACACCAGAGCATTTTAAAGATGTATGTTCAGTACTCCATGATTTAGCACCTTTGCATGAATCGGGTGTTGTATTAGCAACACATATTCGAGAGCTCGTCAATAAAGCCAAGAGAAAGTTGGTCTGGAAGGAACCGGAACTTTTGTTATTTAGTCTGATCGGATCAATCTTCAGTACCAGTGATCAATGGCACGTTGTCGCCACATCAGCTTCAGTTGTCATAACTCAACGTCTTTCTAGTTCTATCGATGTGGATTCGATACGCCAGAATTTATTCTTATGTGAGTTGCTACTCGTTTATCAGCGTGTTTCAAAGCGCTATGTTCCTGAGGTAACAGGATACTTGCTGCGCGTATTAGCTATTCTGGCACCAAAAAACAAATATATAGCAGAGAGATATGTCCGATTATCTCCACATTCTTTAAATATTACAAAGGTTGACTCAAATCTGAATGAGCTGAAGCTTACAGGTGAGTCATCGCCTTCCCAGCTATCCGCCCTGGTAGTCAAGGTCGCTGACAGGTGCTCGTCCCTTTGGAGAAGTCTTGATGCATTCACTGAGGTATTTGATCCTATAAAACAGTGTCTTTCGAACCTTCCTTATGACAGAGCTGATGCAGGTTGTATAGTTTCCCAGGTTATCTCCAAGATTGAAAAACTTGCCCATTTCAGTTCTACTGAGCGCAGACATCTCAAGCTACAGGAGTTCAAGCCCATTGGACTTCATACATTGGCACCCATGTTCGATGTTAACTACAATCCAGAGTACAAGGGAGCAGGCATGGACCCTGAAAAGAGAGAGCTCCAAAAACTCAAGGCATTGCATAAGAAAGAACGTAAGTCCACCTTGCGTGAAATCCGTAGAGATGCAGAGTTCGAATCCCGTCAAAGCCTTCAAGATAAACGTACAGAAATGGAGGCCTATCATAATAAGCTGAAGCGATTAGAGGGACAGATTAATGGAGAGGAAGGTGCGGAAAGAAATGCGTACGAAAGAGAGAGAAAGAAACGAAAGCACTAATATAAATAATAGCATGCTGATACTTAATAAGTTTTACTTACTTCTTGTATAAATTATTCAATAACCCAAGAACTCCATCATCAGCAATACCCTCATCATCATCACCAGACTGATTGTCTGAGAACAGTCCATCTTCAACTGAGGTTTGCGTTCGAGGCTCTTCTTCGACAGAGTCTAATTCTCTTAATTTATTATATTGCCCCATAACACTTGCTTCCATGTTGACAAGAGGCTGGCTGGTCATACGCGAATCTGATGTGATGTGATTAATATTACTATTAGATCTTGCAGTCGTAAAGTCAGTCATACTCTGTGATTCAAGGTCATATGTGGATTGATATATTGATGCTAAATTGCGGGATTGTGGGGGGCCATAAACATCCATGAAGTTAAGATAACTTTTGAGCATCTTTCCGTCTTGTGTAGCATAAAACTTGTCGAGCTCTGCGCTTCTGGCCTTGATTTTATTAATACGATCCGTATTAAATACCGCTAAAGAGCAAACATTTCCGCCCAGCTCATCCACATTCACGCTAAATTCCCGGAAAAAATCAACAATTCGTTCACTACGGTTGGCCAATTTGATTCCCAGAATAACGGGATTGAGTAGTACACTCAGTAGATCTCTAAGTATAATCTTAGGTTTAAGATCATATAATTTCGTAAATTCTTCCTTGACCGGTTCGGTATGTAACTTATTCTCCCATTTATCCGGTAAATAATGGGTGAATTCAGCAATTTGGCGCATCGCTGCCTCTGACTGATAGATCGCCTGTTCCTGAGGGGTCGATAACATAGCTCTACAAATAGCGATTAGGAATCCACAGGTAGTTAAGTAAAATAGTACATTTTGACCTGGATTAATTTCCAAGTTAACGAGGTCGGGATCATACACTGTACCCATAAGAAGAACCGCAGCGAAAGAGCTAAGAACAAATATGCAAAATTTAATGAGAAGCTCAGTCTTTATTCGGGGGAACAAGCTTATGTATCGTTGAGCCGGCTGATCACTCATAGAAAGTCGTCGTTTAAATAGATGGAAAAGTTCATTGAGTTCCCTAAACTTCCACTCCGCCAGCGGGGTATATTGTCTCACACCAAGATCCTTTGGTTTGGTATAGAAATCATTGAAGTACCGGAAAAAATAGTAAAGAGTCATGTAGAATACAACCATCGGCGCTAAAACAATATTCATCAACGCAGCAAATTGGAACCTCCGCTTAAGTCCCTGCGCCAGAATATCTCGTTTATCTTCTCGTAGCACCATTGATCTCACATGTCCTCGCTCATTGAAAATATAATCATCCAAGCACATGCCTATACTCCATTCCAGGATCTTAGTAAGGAATTCATAGCGACCTCCCAAAGGTAATTCGACATCTAAATCAAGTATTGAACGATTATAGAGGGCAATCATATAATTCTCTTGCCTCATTATGCGATTAACGATCGTGTGTGCATCCAATCTTTTATGCGTGGCTCCATTGAGTGACTTAAGTTTTACCATTTGCTCAACCACTTGTTGCCAACTAATTGTCTGAATTTCACTCTCAGATATGTTCAGCATATAAAAATAGAAATCATGAAGCTCCCAAAGTATTCGTATTTCACCAACGTACTGAAATACCTTCAATGTCCAAGCAATTCCAAACACCCATAAACATAAATAATGAGTCCAGGATGTGTGAGCGAGACACCTTCCAACTCGAATATCAGAGTACTGTGTTGCTATTTTAAGTTTCGAGTAATCAATGCAGCTGTATAGGTAACTTGAGAAAATGACGACAAAGAGAATAGTAGCCATTGTGACGGCCCGGGCCAGAAGTATACAGTAGAACCCTTTGTTTACAAAATATTCATAAACTTCGCGCAGAAACAAATCTAAATTGTCGACATTGGCCCATCGCCATTCTGCCAATGCTTGTGCTGATAACCCTCCTCTAGTGAGTGGTGGTGGGTGATCAGATATTGGTAACACAAAGGAATTGTTGAGCTCCGATGATCGTTTTGTTTCATTATCGCATTCTTCAAGCTCACGGTATACTGATTGTTCCATTAGGTTACGTTATGGTACCAAAAATGGACACAGACCATATATTTGTTTTGGTGCTTTGTGGAGAATAAGGTAAGGTGAGGAACGGCTGGTAGACGTAAGATGTGGTGGAGAACTGTGGGTTGATGGCGGGAACTGAGGCAGTTCGCGTACGAGATTCACTTTTGTGAAATCACATGACTTAACTGGCGGTAGCTACCTATGAGGCACATTCTAGGAGCGATATTATTTAGTGAGGGAACTAGCTTTTTTCAGTATTGACAAGCTTATTAGCAGAAGAAACCCTCAATTTAAGTTCTTTTTATTGCTCATTAAGTATGTGTTAGTTAATTATTTGTACAGATAATTTACATTATTTTATAACATTAGATTAATTCACTAATCCCGCAGATTTGGTAACCCCGGAGGGTCCCCAAGTTCAGCGAGCTTTGGAGTGATCTGACACCTGCCAAATAAGGTAGGGTTTTTTTGCTCTTTAATATCTCAGGTAAGGGGTGTTCCGTAAAAGTTGAGTCACATGCAGAGTCCGCCGCGAGATAAGACCTTTTTACGAGGTATTATTGACCATATAAATTCACAAATGATATCTTTACCCTTTTTAAAAAATTTTATAATTTATGTAAAGCACTTCTCGTTTCCTCTATGTTATGCTGAACATAAATTTACCTAAAATGGCTGGACTACAATGGCACACGTTAAGTTTTTTCTGCAAGTAATTTGGGTGGGGAGGGTTCTCATCTATGCTTTCTACCCGCCCGATGATGCACTCAAGGTGTGAACATGTCTATATCAGCATGTCAGGTGCATCTCCTTTAATTAAGGTTAAGGGCAATAATTTCCCGATTAAGAATTAAGACTAAATACTGTACTTTACATGGCGATAACTCAGTGAATTCAAGCTAAATTAATTTGAAATTTTGATATAAATAATAATCTATTTTTTTGCTTTATTAGGGATTTTTTAAAATTGAATTATTTGCCTTTTTTCTCTATAAATTCAACATGTCAAAAAAAGGCCCGCCAACGACATTATTTTTTTTGTGGGCACGGGCAATTCAGGCATATTTCAGGCTAAAATAGCGTAAATAATACATCTAATGATGTGAAAATCTCAAATAACTATAGTGGCTTTAAATATCTTTCGGAGCCTCGCTTCCAATAGGCTATATTTTATTCTTTTTGTTGCAGGAACCCCTCACAAAGATTCCATCGATAAGAACCGGCCATCTAGGGTAATGACAGATTCGTCATTGACATTGCATATTTCCAGTACCCTAAGCTTTTCACCGTTCATTTCAGATGTCTATATGCAGCATGTAGGTTTTTATATAAATAAGGGACTCAATGTGAAGTAATTAGATTTGTAAATTCTTAAATTAAAAAAAGAAATTCAGATGTCGTCTGTACAACAGCCTCAACGGGTACATAAAATACACAGAAAACAATTACCAACCTATAAGAGGAGCCTGACTACTCTTTCACAACGTCTTCAAAGTTCTCTGGAATGGACTCGACATCCTAGAAACAATTCAAACGAGTCTCATGTTGACGATTCATCAGAGGAAGAAGAGGATGTTGATCCTTCCATTCCTTCCCTTCCAGTATTGCCCGCATCTCCACCTCCCTCCCCACCAAGACCACCTAAGATTGTCAATATGCCTACAATTAATTGCTCATATATTGGTGATGAGGAGCCTAGAACACCCACTACAATGCCAGAAACCCCGACAACACCTCCTCGAACACTACGTTCAAGATTGGGGATAATTAGTCGAGGAAGACATGATGAACAAACTTCTTCAGTGAACACTACACCATCGTCAATTAGCAGCAATGATTGTAAACCTAATGAAGAAGATGAAGCGGTTTGTGCATTATGTGATGAGAAATCGTGGAATTTAAATATGTTGAAGGCGTCGTGTAGTCATTGCGTGCACCGTTCGTGTCTTCAAGAAGCCATTAAAGGTTTGGAAGGACACAGCCCCATATGTATTCAATGTGGATTGGATTTGGTCGAGGTCCGAACACAGAATGAACCATTTTCAGCTACATCCTCCCATTACGGTAACTCTGATATTGATGACATCTCTACCTCTACTAAGGAATTAGTGGAAAGCTCGGTGGGACCAGAGACTAGGCCGCTTGTAGTCAAGTCATACTTTCACTACCAATCTGCTCAGGATTCGGAGATATTTTTTCACTTGAATTGCGAAAACAATGCTAGTGATTGGAATTATGATTTCTCCTATGCAGAAACTCTTAAAGCAAGAGGACTAACAGAAAAGGTAAAGTGGGCTCTCAAATTTGCCCAGCAGCCTATTCCTGAAGAGGTAGAGAATGAAGACTTACGCATTTTCAATCAGTTCAATCTTATTGGGGACAATGAGGAAGCAAAACTGGTGAAAGTGTTCCTATACTACCAGCATTTATTCATACTTCAGTCATCCAGTGATGGCAATGACGAATTTCATTCATGTTACAAACTAGATCAAGAGGATATCACCGTGTCATTTGAGGTTGATACATTGGTTTTAAACACGCCAATGTCTTCACCAGTTCGGTTGCAAGCTACCAACAAGTCACTGCTCGCTAAATGGGTATCCGCTATCCATGACTTGAGTTTGTTTGTATCGATCAGCGATGAAGTACCCATGGGAGTACTTGGTGAGCCCCCTAATTTTGGGCATATTCGAGGGTGTAGTATTAAGAACATGTTGTGCTTACCTGCATCACTGATTCACTTGGTCCCGTTGGTTTTGCAGCAGATGGGCCCTCAAGACAAGCTTGGTCTGATCATATCATTTGATGATAATATCACTTCATATTGCGTCCCTCATAAGCCCGCATGGAAACACTGGAATGATATCTGTATGCGTTCTCCACGAATGATCCACCATTTTGAGCAAACTCCAGATAATATGTCAGTAATGGATCTTGCAACCAGCCTCTTAGAGGCCGAGAAGACTTTGTCGAAGCA
>JAKUBR010000036.1:0-55818 GCA_030563285.1 Starmerella khaoyaiensis | reverse complement strand
TGATCTCTGAAATGTTACGAACCTGATCGAACCCCAGTAAGAGGCCCAATCAGATCCTATTCGAAACCCAATCTAGACTTTTATTTGTTCTTTCACATATCAACAGCACCACTACTATAGTTCCTTATAACCGTCACATATAGTGACGAGTTTAGCCCGATACACAGTTTCCTTAGCAGAACGAAATTATTGCACAACCTCCCATCTTCCTCAACTACCGTGCACCTCACCTCATTTTCGTTCTGCAGAATAAGGTGCTTCACATAACCTACACCGTGAAGTAAGCATAAGAAAGCGACGACTGTGTATCATCATTCATATGTGTCATGCCATTTACCAACCTCTGCAGCTGGGTTAAGGTCTACCTACTGAGTCCTGTTCTTTAGCTAGCCACTTTTGGGTTAGCTGGGGTGAGCATGTATTGTATAGAGTATATAATCTTAAAAGGACAACTGCTGGCCACCAACGGGTACATGTAGCCAGTGGGTCCATAGTGCATGCACGGCAGCATAACAAAAAAAAGTACCCGTAACACTTAAAATTATATAAATAATACCTCATGGGCTATACTCCAAGTGGCGGGACTGTAGCCCATGGGAAGGCAGGTGGTACCTTGGAGGCTACAAATCTCCTAGTTGAACACTTGAAAATCAAAATTGGGGGATACCTACGGTCAACTTGATTCATTTTCTCGTGAAAACTGGAAATTTGCTCCGATCTACTTGGAATTTACATTGGAGGGGTACCTACGGTCTCTCTGAGGTAACTTCATAGTAGATTCCCAAGATAATCACTGGTAATACAAGTTCGGGGGACCCATACGGTCTCTTCAATGTATTGCGGTGTTATATTGCGGATTGTACTACTGGAAATACGCTTGGAGGGGGTACCTACGGTCTCTCCGATGTATTTTTGTAGTAGCATTCCAAGATATTCACTAGCAATACAGACCTCTATGGTATCTCTTTTGTATCACAGTGTTATATCTCGGATTTTACCACTGGAAATACACTTTGAGGGGGGACCCATACGATCTCTTCAATATATTGCGGTGGTATATTGCGGATTGTACTACTAGAAATACACTTTGAGGGGGGACCCTACGGTCTCTCCGATGTATTGTGATAGTATTTGGAAATATCCACTAGCAATAAAAGTTTTGGGGGAACCTTACTGTCTCTCTATTGGATCACTGTCCCTGTGAATACTGTTTGAGGGGCAGTACGCTCTCTTCGATGTATTTTTATAGTGTGGGTCTTGAGGTAGACAATAATATGACAACTTTTCGAGAACGGATACGGTATCTATATTGTATTATGGTATTAAAGACCTCTATAGTTTTACATTTGTACTTTGATAGCAAGTTATCGAAACCACTGTAACATGGTTGGCAAGAGACTAGGAAGAAATCTATGCAAAAGGCATATCTATTAGGCTGTAGAGTATGCATTGCTGAGTAGAATCAATTATGCCTATATCCACTAGGACAATTTGCATTAAATTGGTCTTCTAATGACATCTAACAGAGAGCACTTATATTCTTATCTGATACAGTATTCTCATTTATTTTATTGAGATACAGTTGTACATTCCTTTCGTAAATTTAGGAGCCAGCTAGTCAATGATCAATTACTACTAAAGGGTTCAAGAAATAAATAATCCTATATATAATTGTTTCTGATGAAATAAATAAAAAGTTATCTCCCCCATTTGGAAGGTCTTTGTTTGGAACTTACTAACCACTGTCGTAGATCTTCTCTGTGATCCTTGGTTGTGGCCCGTTTTTTCCCGTGAGGCATAAACACGCGTTTTGTGAATGCCAATCTCTTGAAATTAAAGACAGTGCCTGCAATAGCTGCGGCAGCAATAACTAATGATAACGCTGGCATTCCCCAGGGTTCTTCCTCTATAAAGTTCTCAAGGTTCATGCCGTAGAGATCAGCGAGGAAAGTCGCAAATGCCAAACCAACGGTGAGAATACTCAGTTCTAAACGAAACAAAATAAGTGAATTGCGATTCGCATCAATGACCATAGTCATGATCTCCTCTGTCATGCTTACTTCTCTTACGGTTTGACCAGCCTTCTGAACCAGCTCATCAGCTTGGCTGTAGTACGTTTCCAATAAAATCTCAATATCATTGAAGTTCTGTGGGTTTGCACCTCTTGAACTATCTGTCAAGTACATATCAAGCAATCCTGTAGCATCATCCAATGCATCATCTAAGGCCTTTCTCACTGCTAGTGACCGACGGTAATAGAACTTAAGATCTGCGCTGTAACGAGCAAGATCCCTTAGCTTTTCGTAATTGAGGTCTTGCTCCAGATGATCAAGCACTGAATTGACTCTACGCATAAGAATCTGCAACTCGACATCCAGAAACGCAATGGCATGGACTAGCAAGATTTCCAGAGCCACTTGTTCATAATCCTGGCCTTTTGCAAACTTATAACGTCTTCCGAGTTTGGATGAGAAGTCATATACCAGCATTGACAGGCGCTCAGAAATCGCTTTATCATCGCTATGAAATATCAATACCTGATTGCTCTTTATTAAGACTCTCAAATCGCAGATGTTGACGAGAATGTTATTACCCTTTTGAACTTGAATATAAGGCACTAGACTTCTTTGGGGACCGTCAATGTGTCGAAGATCTCGAGAATGCAGTCCGTTATCTCTTAAGAATTGCTTTCTTTCAAGTTGGGCCGCTACAGATGTAACTCGGCCACGGCCATCAAATATTGTACATCTTAGGGGTGGATCCGTAACCAAAGGTACCAAAGGGAGACTTGATTGAAATCTTCGAGCTGGACGTAATGTCAATCTCGCTATTGACCTATACATGTAACGGTCAATAGATAACAAAGTATTGATTTAAATATAAATATTAATAGAAAACAGTGAAATAAAAATAGAGTTAAAAACTGTAGAATAAAGATGAATAAATAAAATAGATAAATAATAGGAGCCTAAGATGTTAATAAAATATAAACAGTAAGTAAGTAAATGAACCTGAGAAATAAAAAAATACGTAAACTAGCTTAGGAATAAACAGAAAAGATCGCAAACAAATCCAATTCGTAAAAATTTATTGTCTAAAATGAATATATATATATACATCGAGTGCTGACATCTAATTGGTATTACCAAGAAATACCCATGCCATCAACGATCCAAACACAACATCATGTTTCTCTGATAACAATACATTTAAATTACGTATAGCTTATATTAGTCAAAAAATCTCCTCGTTTTAGAAAACCCAAATAAATCCAGTCGGATCCTTGGCATGGCCTTTTCACCTAATAACTTGAGTCTTTCCTCAAGAGTACTATCAATGATAACCTTACCATTGGCAGTCGATACAACTACACCACCAGCACTTTCCGGATTCAAATTTCGAGACTCATCAAGTGTTATCTCAATTTCATCACCAGATTCAGATGTAACCTTCTTAATAACCTTCTGAACTAATTCAGTATCAGCCTCTCGAGAAGTAACAACAATCTGGTCCTCATTTTTAAGCACAGATACCGCCTGAGAAATCAATGCCGTTAACAATGACTCGTACTTTCCTTTATCCTTACTAAAGGTCTTAAGCTGCTTTTCAGCATCTTGAAACACCTCATCGAGAACTTCAGATTTAGCACTCAAAACCTTCAGTCTTGTTTTATTTGCGGTCGTGGATTTCGTGATTTGCTGAGACATCGAGGCCTGCTTGAATTTTTGATCGTATCGTTTATCAATTGCTGCGATCTCGGATCTCACAATCTCAGCCTTTTCGATCTCATACTCCTCGTTAGCCTTGATTCTGATCTCCTTGGCCTTTTCTTCAGCCTCTTTCTTAATGAACTCAACCATTTTGGTGAGCTCACTCGCTACCTGATCATCACTCAGCCCAGACGGCATTTGTTTATACTAGCTGGATTTACCTTTGAAGATATCGCTGGGGTTAACGGTAACGTTTGATTAGCAGATAAGAATAAAGGGGCGCCATTATACCGCTGCTGCATTAGGGCAAAAGCAACAGGTATCTGAATGGAAATAGGCGAGTCCGATAAAGTGGCATTTCTGAGTAAAAGTCGTCAAGAATTTGGTGTAATTTAATTTAATTTAGTTTAGTTTACATAAATTATATTTTACGACTAATTTTAAAATTCAATTCTGACCGGTTTCATCCACTTTAAACTACCCTTCATATTCTCCGCTATTATCGAACCCAAATGATCACCTAATCGTCAAGCCTTGAAACTAGATCATTGGCATGCATCAGATACCGAAAATAGCCAGCGTGGAGTCTTTGGCTCTCTCTCCCGCTGAATCACGAGCATTCCCCAGATGGTACACTGATCTTATATTGAGAAAACGAAGTGATAACGTTACCATTGGCGATGTTATGGCCTTCGTTGACAACTTCGGAATATCTCAAGCTGACAAGCATGCCATAACCAGTATCTTCGGGGATCAATTGGTCACATTGGACCCACCGGAATTCTATGTTTATCTACGTCTTACGGGTCATGTTCTACAGGGTAAACAAGTCCGAAAAGAACTGGCGTTTGTGTCGGCACCAGTTCCGAAACCTCGGTCGATATTGAATTCCAAGGCATTATTACCCAAATCAGAAATGGACAACTTCATGTCTCTGATGACGGGTGGTCAACGGGGTGGCGTGACGAAACGAAAAAAGCGAGTAACATTTGATTCCAGACCCCCAGAAATCACGGAGGCGGCTCATCGTAGCATGGAAGAATTACTCAGACAATCAAAATTACATGAACAGTACAACTTACCAAGTGTCTCACCACCGATGCCACAGAACATCCCACCAATGCCAGAGAGACGAGATAGTGAACCAGAAGTGGATCAACCGATTGCTAACAATCAATTTGCCCATGTAAATATTGATTCTGTTTTGCATAATGGACAATCCATGCTTCCTGAACCCCCAGCACCTCGGAAATCATCTAAAGCTGGTGATTCATTCATTCAACAATTGACACTTAGTTCTCAACCATCACAATCTGCTGATAGTACAGTGCCTAATGGAACTGGAAGATGGCCTCAACCAAGGCAGAAATTAGGACCACAATCTACAGGATCATTACCTATGTCACTACAACCTCAGTATCAGGCACCCACTTTAAATAGTCAACAAGGAATCCAGCCGCAATCAGGAATTCAACCACAACTTTCAGGTATGTCAGGAATTCAACCACAACTGTCAGGTATGTCAGGAATTCAGCCGCAATTATCCGGAATTCAGCCGCAATTGTCAGGAATTCAACAACAATTTTCAGGAATACAATCAGGAATACAACCTCAATTACCAGGTTTATCACATATGTCAGGACTACAACCACAAATGTCTGGACAACCACAATTTTCAAGACTACAACCACAAGCATCAGGACAACATCAATTATCTGGACTACAACCACAAATGTCTGGATTACAACCACAAATGTCTGGACAACCTCAATTACAAATGCTAAGCCCTCAGGGATCTGGATATAATGCTGGCATTCAATCTGGTTTCTCAGGAGCTCAATTCATTAACTCTGTTCAAAATGCCCAAGGACAGGCCAATTATCCACAGTACAACCAACAGTCCCAGAACCAAGCCTATAACATGCAAGGTCTACGGAATCAAGTACAAAATTGGTAAAATCTAATTCGCATATATATATTGTTTAGTTTATGTACATCTATATAAAGTCGTATTACATCGTTTTTTCCTATTGTATATCTTTTATTAATGCATTTCAGGGTATGCTCGATCCAGAATCCTTGCCCTGGATCTTCCCTTTGTTTATCAACAACAAACCACAAGATTTGATTCGTTTACTTTGTAATGGAAGCATTTAAGTCACTTTGGAAACCACGAGGAAATATCGCAATCCCAAGTTATGATATTCAAGATGGTGTGGACCTACAAGTGAAATCACTTCTTTATATGTTCAAACGATTTGGAATCTTTAAATCCGGTGACACATTAGAATTGCAAACCATTGATGGTATTTCATCAGAGGATATGATTAGTCTTGATAAGTTATACAACCTTACAAACTTTAAGCGGCTCATAGCTGATACTGATCCACATCGTGTTCTAGTGGATTGGCCAAAAAATAGATTCCGAGCTATGCTTATACTGCCGCATACACCACAGATGGAGCAGTTGCCCCATTTTGGGGTTCCTAATTATAATTTCAGCGTTTTGGAGGCTGATGCATCCGATGACGAGTATATCAAGACATTATCACTTAGCGATTTGTACGTTGAACACAGTTTACCTTTAGAAATCCGTCGTGAGATTGTGGCTAGTGCATTAAGGATGCATAAAAAGCGGGATTTGGAATCACGTAGTTCGATTATCCTGGACTATTTGCGTTTAGTAGCCACCGAGATCCAGGTAGCTAGAATATATAAGGCCATGCTTGGCAAGGTCAATGGCTCTCCTTCTGCATCTTCTCAATCTAGTCCTTTGCATTCTCCTACTAACTCACGGTCATCATCTCCGGTGAGGGGCCAAGTACCGAGATCTCCTTCCCCAGTCCGAGCATCATCACCCACGAGATCACCATCACCTATTCGACCTTCATCACCCTCTCGATTCCCTAAGGTTGCTGGCTCCGCTACACCCTCTACACCCTCTACCAAATTAAGTGGCGCTCCTAAATTGACACCGTCGGTGCCCATCAGCGCCAATACAACACATACATCTACTGCATCACCTCCAGGATCCCCACCAAGATTAAGAATGAAGGCCTCTCAGCCTAATTTAAAACTATCAAGTACAACACCCAGCTTATCCGCGAATTCTGTGACCCCACACATGGACGTGGGTAAGAAACATATACTACAACAAGCACGGATGGCAGTGAAAGCCCGTTTAGATAAGGAACAAAGAATTCTTGCCAATCAAAGGGGATAAAAGAGATTAAATAAATTACTAAGTTATGTGATCAATCATCAAAAGTGATCTTTTTGGGCGTTGCGGTGGTAGCGGCAGGTTCCGCATCGTGACCATTTATGCTGGACGCTGATTCCGTGGCTCCAGTGTCGAATTTTTTGTGTTTAGAATCAATTTGTGGTGGTTTGACGTCATCTGCTGTCAATAGAGTGCCAACAACGAGAGTAGTTCTACCTTCAAAGAGGAACTTCTTTACCGTGAATGGTAGCTTACCGTCAATTCGATTACCCTTATCATCCTGCCAGTATCCCATAGATTTACTACCGGCTTCATCGTCTTCCTGAGATACAAATGACCATGTTTCCGGAATTTCTCCTCGCTTTATGGATGCATTAAAAGTATCATTGATGAGCAATGCAATATGACCGGGACTTTGAACGCTGACCCAGCCCTCAACAGAATCACCCGGTTGGGGGGACCATGTAAGTAAATTAGCGGTGATCCAATAGTAACTAAACGGGCTTTCACCTAAGATCTGACCGAGTTGCTCAGAAGTTCCCTTTCTTTTCAACAACTTAACGTCAGAATATGCCACAACAACACCAGATGCTGAGGTATTATACTGTAGCAACATGGGATCGAGATGTTGTTTCTGGATCCCCTCAATGGGAGACGCTGAGAATGCGGGTGCGAGGTAAACATGCATTCTCACTTTTACGATGCGGTAACATCTCGAGAGACCTTCGCTGTCTACAGGATTAGCTGAATCATTTTGAATCAGCGATTGCTTGCGTTTTTTAGCAGAAAATTCTGCATCAGGAGCGCCATCGTTACGTCTTTTCAGCATTCTCCTGATCCCCAAATTTCCAATGCAGGAAATGATCTGACATAATAATTTTTTTCCACCACATTAGGGTTCTTAGTGTAGAATACAGCCCTTACCCACCAAACCACCGAGGTTTCATGGAATAGAATAAAAATATGATGAAAATGAATTATATATGAGTGAAATCGGAGAGAATGCTTTATTTTGAAACCATTTAATACAGATAATTCATAATTTTATACGATAAAAGGGTAACTAATGAGGTATCAATGACTACAAAGCTTTCAAGAATATTATTACAAATTAATTCTGAGATATTTATCATCTTATTTTTTAAGATAAATACTGCCTGATATATTTAGTTACTCAAAATGAACCAGTTCAGCTAGATTTCATGCTTCCTGCATTTATAATTCAACATATATTGGATACTCAATTTATTAACCTATATTCTAAACTCTTCGTATAATCAATAAAATAAAATATGTACAATTACTTAAAAAACTTCCCTATTAAAGACTCCTCCTCGTTGCTGGGTTTCCAGGCATCCAAATGTTCTTTCACCTTCTCTAATGCCTCTGGTCCTGTATAATTGCGTCCTAAGACATCGATAAACTTTCCCTCAGGATCCATCAAATAAAAGAATATAGAGTGGTCAACCAAGTAAGACTGTCCCGGTTTGACATTAGGTGGAGTACTGAAATATACTCGATACTTTTTACATATCTCCTTCACTTGCTGATAAGTACCGGTAATTCCAATGATATCCGGGTGGAAGTCTCCAAGATACTCTTTAAGAACTTCCGGAGTATCACGAGCTGGATCACAAGTAACAAAAATTGGCTGAATTCTTTTGTTTGCAGGGTCTTTATTGGTCTCCCTTAACACATGCGCCAAAACTTCCAGTTCTTCAGGACATACATCAGGACACATCGTGAAACCAAAATAAAGAATAGAAAACTTGCCCAATAAATCTTTGTGTGTAAATTTATTTCCATTGAAATCCATCATTTCAAACTCTCCACCCACAAGCGGTCGTCCTATTCCTTGACGTTCTTTCTCTTGTCGCCGCACTTCCAACCTTTTCTTTTCTTTCTGGAAAAAATAGGCAAGTGTTCCACCCCCAACCAGCATGAAGAGCAAGCTTCCCCAAATGGTGCGGATCGGCATTTGATTAGTGCCCTTTCTAACAGTTTGGGGATGCCCTCCTATTACTACCCGACTTAATGGTTTACGAGGTTTTGTGGGGTTTGTAGAAGGAGGTTTATATTCCGAGAAAAATCGAGATGATTCATGCAATTTCATACCACGCGGCTTGAACCAATGCAATTTAAACATATTTTTCAGTTCTGCTTGACAATAACGGTTAGCAGTAGTTCGTGGGAGGATGTAGTGGTTTTTTGTATGATGATGTGGAAGACTGGATACGGACAACAATTCCTGTGCTGTGCTTACCCCACAGACAACAGTAACGGTATGAGGGGTAACCAACTGCCGAGGGTCAATTTAGTGTCTTTCTTTGGTTGATTGAATAGAATTGGATAGAATTGAATTAAAAATATTGAATCAAAATGCCTTTGACAGATTACGAGAAGATGAATGCCGGGCTTAGGTTGGGAATGTCTCTACTTCTGTCGACAGGAAATGACTTTTTCACTGATATAGGATATAAAATTGAGGTTGCAGATTGTTATTTTGATTCTCAGGATCAACTTCCGGTAGCAGTATACAAGGTCACTAGTTTGAACAATGCTAAAACTTACAACGGTGAGTTACACCCTGGTGCATTTGCTACATTGGTCGATAATGGTACAGCATTGGTGCAACTCATGGATACGAAATTCTATATATTCCCAGATGGAACTGCTGAGAGTATCGAAATCAATCCTGAAGTCATTTCTAATTTGGGATTCGAGATGGGATTATCCCGAACTATTAAGCTCCATCGTGCTGCCCCAGTCCCAGTTGGTGAACCATTTTATATGGTCACTAAAATTTTGGAGAACACTGAAAGAAATATATACTTCTCTTGTGAATTCTATAGTCAGGACGGTAAGCTTCTTGGTACCGGTCAACATGATAAGACCAAGTTGACCAAACATGTTGCTAAATTATAGACTAAGATAAATAATTACTTATAGACTCGTCAATAATCAGTAGTTCGGGGCTCGAATTGCCCTAGGAATCCCTGTTTTGATGCTTTCGATAGTGGTTGTGCTGCCGGATAAGGCAATGGTATTGGTGTTGACAGGTGCTAAAGCGATCTCTAGTCCCTCTAAATCGTAAACAACGTAGCAATTGCGAAGAAAACCATCACCAAGAATATATTTTCCGGTATCTGCTCGATAAATTCCCAATGAGCACTGGTTCTGTCCAGTTCCACCTACGATGGACGCTGGCACTATCAGGTCACTGACGGGGATGGGGATCTCAATGCCGCTGAGATTGAAGGAAACCTTTCCTGATTGATTGCAATCTACATTATAGACACCAGTATCAGGATCTAAAGTTCCGTTCAATGATTTTGCCATATCATCAACAATATGAGACGGCAGCTGGCACAAAGTACTCCCAGAATCAAGTAGTACTGGCTTATTAACCGAGTAATTAAGATCCAAAGTAGTCAATGATAGGTCATGGAGCACAACACTCAATGTGGTGGGGGTCTTGGCAACGGGAATGGAATTGTCATTGACTATGGGGACCTTGTATAATTGACCAGAGTATTTGGAGTGATCAACACCACCAAAAAGAATCGTTCCATTAGCTCTAGAACTACTATTGAGCCATAGTGAGTAGGAAACGCGATCAATAAATCCATTGGATTTAAGTAATGCAGGGAAGTTTGGATATGTGGGGGACAAAATGCCAGCTTGGTCCACTGTATTCACCAATGATTCCCCTTGTTCTAGCCCAAGACCAAGAATTGGAGATGCAACCGTTGAATTAGTGGCAACACCAAATGAGGCATAGAAAGACATGTCGGAAATGCTGACCTTGTCCGTGGCCCAGAATCCTGATGCCTTAGTTTTATCGCCGAACCCAATATCAAACGGTACTTCAGTGTTATTTTTAGAGAACGTAGAACTTTGTTGGTACTTGAAACTATTCCGCTTGTCTTCTGTGGCATCGACCCAGAAGTCACTAGATCCAGTGTCGAGCAGAAGTTCCATTTCCTGGGGAGGAGAGCCAACATCAATACTAACACTGTAATAGGTTCGATCATTTTCGAGGGATAGTTCTAAAGAGCTTTCATCTCTTTTACTTAATTGAGAGAACGATGAGCTTCTTTTCAGCGGAATACTCCACACGCGTTGTACATAGACATGACCGGTATATAGCGGTAAACTTGCGGCATAAGAAAGAATTAAAGAAAGAATGACAGAAGTCGTTAACATAATAAAAAAGAGAGTTAATCACTGCTCTAATCAGGTTGTAATATTCTAATTTAACTAAAGAAGTTTTCTACATACTCGATTGGGGCTTAAGTTGATGTTTCGCCGACTTAGTAAATGCATATGCAATGCATAACCTACCCTGGAAAAACCCCTTCATTGAGGAATACATGCAAGAGAAAGTTAGAACAAAAAGCTAGAAAATCAGATAAAGTGTGTAGTGAAAAAATGTAGTAAAGAATCGTAGTAGAGAAATTAGAGTACAAATTAGCCTATCGTGTTTTTATAAACCCCGAATTCTAATAATAATATCAGAATCAAATCTTTTATCCCGTCTGGGCGAGTTTCATTGGGGCTGTGTAATAATAACCACATGATTTCCTCGATGCTCGACCTCCTCGATATAAGATACCCTACCCTTGCGGCTATTTCCCTTGAATGGAACGTAACCAACAATATCACGGAGTACATATATGATAACCTATCGCTAAAAGTATCTAGTATCATTTAACGTGACATTGTACCGAGTCAGAAAATCTGACCCGAGAAACAGTCATTTCATGCATGAAATGCATATTTACTCCATAATTTCACTTCCAATTATATTTTTCTCAAAGTAACGAGACTTTTTCCCCAATGACTCTGACCAATGAATATGAGTCTTCAGTAAGTGATCTAGAAAAGACAATTGTCAA
Organism: Starmerella khaoyaiensis; assembly: GCA_030563285.1. Lineage (NCBI taxonomy): Eukaryota > Fungi > Ascomycota > Dipodascomycetes > Dipodascales > Trichomonascaceae > Starmerella > Starmerella khaoyaiensis. The sequence continues at coordinate 43,990 of JAKUBR010000036.1, read as the reverse complement.
TTCTGAGACTACAAGTATCTCAGATGAGTCTGTGCTTGAAATCTATACTGACCACCGGTTAAATCACAGCCGATTTAAATGGTTCTGGAAGGCAGCATATTTTATTGATGGGTTTGGTGAGGCCCGTGGAGTCGAAAGGCAACCCTCCAATGTCCGCTCAAAATTGGATTTTTGGTTATTTTTAAAACTTTCAGGAATTTGGTTTGGCGCTACCTGCACAATACCCTCAATGACAGGATTTTTTTTGGGACCACTTTTATTTAACCTCAGTTTTCGAGCATCTGTCAGTTCCGGGGTTTTGGGATGTCTTGCTGGCTCGTTGATTGGTGCATTTGGTGCTACCTTGGGACCTCGTTCGGGTCTTCGTCAAATGATGGGTGTTAAATTTCAATTTGGATGGTGGTTTGGGAAATTTCTAGCGTTACTGAACTGCCTGACTTTGTTGGGTTGGCTGATGGTTAACGGGAACTTCGGAGGTCAGCTGCTTTCCTCTCTGACCGGCGGGGATATCTCGATTAGAATCGGCATGTTGATTTTATTCCTAATCATATTGATTCTCTCTGTTTTCGGTATCAAGTGGTTGACGATTTTTGATACGATTTTTATTACCCCGTTAGTGGTAGCCTTTCTGTTGTGTTATGTATGCACAGCCCATGAGTTCGTTACCGACAAACACTCTTTAGTTAGTGGGGAGGACCTGAATACAGCTTGGGTATCCAATTTCCAGAATTGTATTGGTATTACTAGCACATGGCTACCGGTAGCATCTGATTACCATTTAGACATGCCTCAGAGAACCAATAAAATAGCCCTGTTTTTTTTCGTTCTGTCCGTAATGTTTCTTCCCACTGCTTTCGTGGGAATTCTCGGATGTGGACTTGCATCTGCAGCGCTTTATGATCCTGTAAAGAAGAACATTTATGATGTCTATGGTGGGGCAGGTTTGATTGTGGATGGAATGAAGAAATGGCATGGCGGTGGCAAGTTTATTGTTGTACTTATGTTCATTTCTTTAATTACCAATGGTGGTATCACAGTCTATTCGTTTGGTTTGTCTTTCCAAACATTGGGACGGCCCATCGCGCGGTTTCCAAGATTCATATTGGTGATTTTGGGGTCAGTCATTTGGTATGTTTTAGCCACTGTAGGTCAGAGCGAATGGGCAAATGTTGTAAGTAACTTTTTGCCAATGATTGGATATTGGAGTATGATATATGGTGCCATTGTTGGTATTGAAACGCTTTGGTTCCGTAGAAAGGCGTGTAATGACTATCAGTGGGATCAGTACTTGAACCCAAAACATTTCCCTATTATGTGGGCGTCAATGATTTCTTTCGGATGCGGTGTAGCAGGAGTTGTAATTGGCATGGATCAGTTCTATTATGTTGGCAGACTAGCTCGTGTTGTTGGCAAGGGATGTGAGCTCGGGACTCTGCTAGCATTTGGATTCGCCGGTGTGTCGTACATTCCACTTCGATACATCGAAATTAGACTCCGCAACCAAGCTAGGATTACTCCCTGAAGCTTTTACACCTATTTATTTCCATTATTTCTATTATATATTTATCTTAATCTATTTGCTAATGTACATTAAATTTCACCCAACGTGGCGTAGAAGTTAATTCTTTGCCTGTCTGGTAAATGCTCATCTGGAGTCGATTCCCCGGTTTTAGTAGACCTGGGAACTACTTCGAATCCTTCTTCTTCATCTAATACCATACCACCTATAGCAGTATGTACGTCAGATGAGAGATCATCATCTCCAGTATCTGAATCATCTTCGTAAAATTCAACAGTAAACCTAGGCTCCAAACGTGGAGCATGCTGGATTAAAATCTCACACAAGTGAGAATTTGGGGATTTTGATGCCTTTATTGAACGATTTTTACCTTCATCCATACTAATACCTTCTATACCGTAATGCTCAAGCAAGTAATAAGTATACCTCCGATGGATTTTGTTCATGGGTTTAAGCCATAAAGTACGCTGAGAAGTATCTCGTATAAATCCGCGGATTTTGGTTTGAAGATTCAAAACCCAGCCTGGTTCATTGCTGTAGGCGTCAAGGAGCAGTTTGGGATAACTCTCAATTAGACACTTTTCAGTACATCCCACTTCAGTATCTTCACCACATTCAAAGTAAACCTTTGTGATTGTGCATGGGCAAGTTGATACAAGCTGTTTATTGCAGAAATAGGGGCATGGTTGATCAAAATGGCACGAACTCTCATGTGAGTGGCCACATTCGTAGACTTCATCACACCTAGACCGACAAGGTGGACATTCCTGATGTTGTGGACAACAAAGTTCCTGGCATTTATGGCCACAAGGAAGAGATTTCAAGCAAATCTGGTTGCATCGTATCCTATTTGTATCATCAGAACTACTGCTACACTTCACTCTGACTTCTGATTCTCCACAAGGACAACTCTTCTTAATGAACGATTGGCATGGTGAACATTGCTCACTTTCTGGGTGACATAAGTGAGATGAACTATGACCACATGGCTGGACAATTTTACACAATGATCGGCATTTAGGCATTACCTCACCGCATCTTATTGGGGGTTCTACGATTGTATCACCACACGGACAGCTCCACTCCGAGAACGATGTGTCCATACAAGGTCCACACTTACCAGCATGACACAGACGAGTGCATCTATGCACACCACATGAAAGATATCGGTCACATATTTCCGTGCATAAATGTGCTATCTCATCTCCTGCATCATTAGTGTTCGAAGAAGGGTTTAACAATTGCACATTACCAGAAAGAAGTCCTTCCAAGCCTATGCTTACAGGCTTCTTTTTGCGCAATTTATTAGCTTGTTTGACAGGTGTACGATACTTACAGCAAATCTCTTTACAGTAGTGTCTTTTACACAATAGAAGAGTCTTGCATTTAGTATCGCAAACCGGTAGCTCTCGATCATTGCAGATTTTTGTTAGAGATTTAGCTCCGCAATAACAAATAACGTCCGCCAATTCCACTTGACAGGGCTGGCACTCACCTTCATGACAAATTTCCTGGCATAAGTGACCGCATCTTAATGGTTTTGAGCATATAGATGAACAACTGATCTGTGGGTCCAAGCAGCTCTTTCTGAATACCTTTACTTTACCACAGAAACATGTTTCATCATCATTAGGTGTAAGCGAACATACACTGTGGTCATTAATGGTTGAACTGTGGCACTTTAATTGACATTTATGGTGACCACAAGCTAAAACCATGCCACATGAGTCACCACAAGATATCTTTGTACGAGTTCGACCCCAAAGCTTAAACCTTTGATTATCTGGCAAGTTCTGACATTCTTTATCTTGCTCTTTCACTTTTCCACAGAAGCAATTGACCCGTAGTTTTGTAGAACAGTGGTTACAGGTTGAGTTTGAGGTTTTATCGTGGCATACACTCTCACAAATATGTTTACAAACTTTATTTTTCTTCCCGCACGTATCACCACAGGAAAATCCTGTGCGACTTTGGAAACAACTGATTTGCTCTTCTTGTTTACCACAGAAACATGAGGTTTTCGGTCCCATATAGAGACAGTCTCGAGATGATTCATGAGGACCAGGATGACAAGTGAGAGGACATGGATGAGGACAATCACGTTTTCTACTACAAGTTTGACCACAACTATGCGGTGGTAAATATCTCCTGTGCATCTTACGAGATCGTGGATCGCGCTGTTTTCCACACCAGCATTTATATTGTAACTTCTGAAGGTTTTGAGTCTGCACATTTAAACAGTGTGGACAGCTCCAATTTTCTTTAATTTTAAGAGTTTTTTGGCCCCACTGTTTTATACATTCTAGGTCAAAAGAACGATAACAAAAGCTACAGGACCATATTTTTGACTTTGAAGAGATTGGATTTAGACAAATAATACATTCATAGCAGTCATTAAGAATCTCTCTATAAATATTCTCAGCAATTGATTCCATTATATGCCAACCACTTCCTCAATCGCTTAATTTTTCATTAATTTAAAACTCCAAACATAAAGTTTTGTGGATCTGACATTTCGAAGTCACGTGCGATCCACAAACAGATCAGCTATACCACCGTATAGGTGAATAGATAAACAGATAAGCATGTTTTATTATAAAATTAAGTTATAAATAGGAGATTGGAAGCCTCATCACTAGGTTTTAATCCATATCTAAGCCAGCTGACATGTAAGGTGTCATTCCCGTGCTGTAACCAGCAATATGGTGATCGAGGCCACTGTAGTATGCACCAGGAGGAGTTTGTATTTGCAGATTGAACGAATTCTGTTCATATGAGGGATGAACTCGTGGTGTTCGCGGTGTACAAGGTATGTGTGATGTTAGCTGTGCATTCTTACTAGGGGTCGCCTCATGGGGAAAGAGAAACATGAATCCTCGATTATGAGAACGGGCCAAGGACTTAGCAAACGCTGTAGTGGCATCACAGTTACCTAGAGTACTGAATCTTGGCGGTGTTCTAACCGGACTAAGATCATGACCACTATCATCTTCACTCTCATCTTCGCTGTCATATTCATCGAGTAGAGTAGACGACATTGTGGGTTTGTTTTGGTGGTTCAAATTTACCGCCATCGGTGAGATCGGAATTGCTTGTGTAGTATCAATGGATACACTACCGCTTGTACTAACTGAGAAGTTAAATCCCAACCCGTTGGTAGAGAACTGAGTTCGAGTATTTTCAAAGCCTGGGAAAATAGTTTCAACATCCGAAGCATGGCTAAGCGATGCCTGTGTTTCACATGCAAGCTTGAATGCCTCTGATGAGAACAGAGGCACTCCATTAGAAGTTGGGGTAGGGAGATAAACCGAGGTGGTTTTTTGAGATGTTACTATCTCATTGTTTTTAGTTCTTTTGACACCTTGAACACTACCAATCTCTTTTGATCTTTTTAAATTCACTTTAGGAGGACTATCGAACGTCACAGAACCGCTATGGATGTCCTTATTGATAGGCGGATTAGGTGAAGGTTGTTCAACGGTAACTCCGGACGGTTTCCGACGACTTCTCTTAGCTTGAGCTTTGTGTGGCTTAGGTGATGATCCAATATCGTAATTTCCCGGTGAAATACGATTCATCTCGGGAGGGCTACTCTCTAGAGCAGTGAAGTCAGTTGGTGGAAATTGTGACGGAAGCAATTGAGAAAACACATCGGTTTTATCCTTGACAAGATCCATTGGACTGTAGAAAGGCTGGATTTCCGATGGCGACCATTGGAAAAACTGAGAATTTCCAATTTCCGAAGATGGGGAATCATAGAAGGGGGAACTAGAACTGCCGAATCCCAGTGACGGCGGTAGATCTTTTGTTGGTGTAGTCTGTTCTGATTCAGAGATTCTGTTTGAGAAGTTCATGAAGAAAAGAAATGAGGGAATATAGAAAGTAACGAGTGGTAAATTTCAAAATGGTAGCAAAGACAAGGTAAGAATATAAAGAGAGAGAGGGGCCGCTGCTGTTAAACCAGAATATAAATTTTAGAAGACTGTATCAATATGATGATTTTTTAATTTTTTCTCAATTTAAGGAACTAGAGGTTCGTGCTTTGGACAATTTGTGCAATTAAGGCATTATCCTATTGAGAAAAGGGGTTTACTATATACCGAGGGTTCTTGTGGTCTTACCCTAAAGATGTAGTGGGTGGGCGGTTGGATCTTGAAAAATTTAGGACTACAAACAACATCAACTAGCGCATGAAAAATTGAAAAATAAAAAGAAGTAAATAAAAAATCTAAGGTTAACATCTGACTTCACGCCTTTTAAATATTAGCATACACTCGGAATTATTGAAGAAATCGCTGTCCCGTAAAATGCTTGAGGACGCGACTAACCCTAGCCTCTAATTAAAATCACGTTCTTGATATGCAAGATAAATTAAATGTTTGCATGGACCAATGTCCAGGATGGGTATTTGATGCAGAATGTGAAACCAATGGTACTAGTTAAGAAATACAACTAGAAAAAAATAATTATGCAAGTGAGTTAATAAATAAATAAATAAATAATGAATGAATAGTGTGTTTCCCAGTGCCATACATTAGAATGTAAACAAGCCAGATCGCTTTTTTTTGAACCCAAGAGGATAGACAACCAGTGTTGCAGCAAATAAACCCACAACGATACCTACCGCAATCTGAGTCATAGTATCTCCTAGTTCACTTATTGAACGAGAGGTGGATGAGGTACTGGTGGTTGTGCCATTAGAATGGACGATATTATTGGCAACTTGAACACCGGCTAAAAACGAACCCTGTGCAGATACACCCGATGGGACCAGTACAAATATTCCCGGCAGCATGGCTGCAAATGCAAGACCATGTCCTACTCGAGAGTATAAGTTACCAAGGACTCCGAGGGTAAAGGCACCAATTGCAGAAGTAAATGAATTAGCATTTTTCACCTTTCTTTGGACAAAATACTGAACTGCGTATCCCGCACTACCTGTTACTGTCATTATTGGTAACTGTCTAGGACCCGCTTGATTCACTAGGGCCATGAACAAAGTAGCAGTGGGCACAAAAAGGATCTTCCACTTGGGATCAATAACTCCCTTGCAGGTCGCGGAACATGTCCCGTCACCGAGGTCATAGCAAGTCTTCATAATGGCGTTTTTATCAATCCAGCCGTAAATAGTCGACCCTAGAGTGATACCAAATGATAAAAATATGGAGTAAATGTTGGCATAGAACATACGAACTGATCCGGCTACAAGATTTTTGGTTTGGAGCTCTAGTGCACCTACTAAAATAATGTAACCAGGCAAGATCAATGCCAGTGATGCCTGAGTTACAGCACCAAAGCAAAAGTATGGATCATGAGGTCGAATTGATCCAAAAGCACGCCCTAGAAGACTCACGACAATTGACGAAGAGACCTCAAAAATGTTGGCATACATATCAGATCTGGGCTGAACCCAGAATTGCAAGAACCCAACTCCGCCTCCAAGAACAAATATAATTGGCATATCTTTCCAAAGTGCACCATAAGCAAACATTCCGCAACAAACACATGCCAGTCCATAAAATAAACAAACCAGCCACCACGGATAGATATTTTTTGAGCGAAGCAAATGATCGATGTGAGAACTAGCTTCTTCAAGACTCATTAAGTCATGTACGACTTCCTTATAAATGAGATGAGTAGCGTGCAGTTTATTGAGATTGAGACCTTGCACTACTTTCAGTAACTTCGTTTCGGAAGTATGGGTAGTAGCATCACCAAATGAGAACATCATGCAACCAGGAATGTACAGAATTTGTGCATCTATTTCCAAGACACGAGAGGTAATTTTCAGGTATTCCTCTAGACGGTGGCTAGGGGCACCGAACAACATTAAAGCTCGACCTAGACGTAGCAAAAATCGCTGCCTTTGTAAAACATCCGCAATATGAATTGTGATTCGCGTTTGCTCAGCAAGACGCGCTTTCTTTAAAGCCTTCTCCCTTTCGCGTCGCTTCTGTTCTTCTTTCTTTGCCTTCTTTTTCGCTTCTTTATCTCTAAGAGCTGCGATCTCATCAAATGCCTTCTTTTCCTTTAATTCTCCAACCTTTTGGATCTTCTTAGCAATGTGATGTGGCGCACCATGTGCTGCCCATGCTACATGAGATGCTGCACCACTAGCTGAGGCAATACCATTGGATGCCAATTTACTCAAAGAAACATTAGCTGAGGAAGGTCGCTTGAACCATTTAGGTCTTCCCTTATTTTCGCGATGTAAAGCATCTTCACTACTGTGAGTACGGAAGTAACCCGGTCTAGCCCATCCCTTACTTGAGTGCTTCACCGATAGATGGTTGTCTGATTCAGTATAAGATGTGGAACCCAATGGACTTGCTGATTCATATCTCGGAGTTCCCAAAGGAGTTGAAGTTGGTGATGACCCTGGGGTATTGCCTGGGGATGAAGTGAAGCTAGATGCTGAATTCATATCATCTTCCTGTCCAGCATAGAGACGTAAAAGTGAACCTAAAACACCTTCTTTGACCTTCTTAGGTGGAGGAACGTAATCAATATCATCAGCGTCTAGATTGAATCCATTAGACCTTTCTTCACGATCACTATCACTATCACTACTATCATCATGATTGTTCTTGGAACTATCAGTACCCTTCTCTGTTTGTAAAGTATCGTTACTACTGGTTGACTGATCTCTTCCATGGTCCTGTCCATCATGATCATCTAAAGGAATGTCTTCATTTTTGAGACCTGCATTCAATAAGAACCGGTCATTGGATATATAACCATCATTCTTTTGATTAGGTTTGAAGACTGTTGATGAAAGATGGTTTTTTACTAATAATTTTGCGTGAGCTTCTGCCTCTTCTCGGGCAATTATATTAAGTCTACGACGTTCTTCTTCCAAGGAGTCATTAGTTGATGTTGTGCTGCTAGTGCTAACGCTCTCGTTATCAACATCATTTCTTCGGGAATTACTGCTGGTACTAAGTCCACTCTCCCGATGTTTCCTGGCTTCTAGAACCTTTTCCATATTCTGAACTCGTTTACTTTGAGTGGATTCAATCTTACGACGTAGGAATTCTGCTTCAGCTGCCGCATCTGATGAGTCTATTGGTACATTAAGAGGACGTCCTCGTTTATTAATTTCATTTTCATTGTTCGAATGCGGCAAATCCTGCAGAGGAATAGCCGTGGCATTGAGAGGATCGGGTATTTCTAAAGAGGGTGATGAAGGAAGAGATCGAGCTCCGATACTGGAAAGTAATCGATTTCGACGCAAACGATATTCCTCATCCAGAGCATCATGAATGTCACTGCCATCAATTTCACGACCTCCTGGGGCTAAACCAGCACTAACCTTGGTACCTATATCGAATACCCCACCGTACGCATTGGGTACGGCATGGTCACTAACCTGTATTTGAGGAATTGATGTAGTAGATAAAGGTACTTCTGGAGGACGAATAGGCTCATTAGCAGCCGCCACGCTCTCTTCAAACTGATGTTGGTTCTGAGGTTCAGGACTATCAACGGTAAGATCGCTATCATCATCGCCGTATCTGAGTCGATTAAACCAAGTGTTTGCTCGTGTAGCTGCTCTTCTGTGTGCATCATCATCATTATCTATTTCACTGGATTCACTTTCACTACTACTAGAGTCTGAAGAGCTGCTAGTACTTACTTCGGTATGACTGCCTGATGAAAAGTTAAAGTAATCACCATTCGATGAGCCTGAATCAGAAGATCTAGCAGGAATTATATGTTCACGATGTCCTTCTCGTCCTGTCCATCTAACAGATTTATTTCCTCGTGTCTGACGAGGAGAAGTTTCAGTTTCAGGGGTTTGTTTCTTATTTTGATCCATTTGGGATTCAAAAGAGGAGTTCAAAGTACCTTCTGAATTCCGATGAAACTAAAATTAGGAAATTACGTCCTTTTTCTCCAAATATATTTTAATGTTGGCACTAAATTGGTACGTTTTATCTGATTCAAACCGATACCTTGCCCTTGCTGCTTGTGTTTACCCTGATCCACCGTGCCAGCATGTTTTGTTTTAAGGGCCGCGCGATTAAAGGGTGTAAAAAGGCTCTGAAAAGAGCAATCTGAAACAAGCGAGGGTATTCTTATTTAAATTAAGCGAAATGGGATAATGTTGGTTTATAAGTAGTAATTGGGTATAATACGCAAAAATAATGTCAGGAAACATACAATCTAGCCCAATCTTAAGCTGTGACAATCATCTATCTATATTTAGAACAGCTACTAAAATATAAAAATTACAATAAATTCTATGCTTTTTATATAATTGTCTAATTGTATCTCTGTAACTTAATGCCAAGACTATCTAATACATCACAATGAGGCAACGGCATATGATTCGCATCGTCGTATGCTTCTGAATCAGTATAAAACCATCCCACAGCATCCTGCATTCTTTGATGCTTGATCTGGTACTCTCGCGAGCATTCACTGCGGGTTTTAGATACGAATTGATTTTCTGCTTGCTTGTACAGGGTAGATATTTTGGATTCTGAGAGTTTTTTCATGTCCTTCGGGTTCACGTAAAATGGAATATTATACTTGGGGGTGAAGTGTTCCTCAGTGTATGGTCGACGTTGATGGAATGTGAATCCGGGTAGACTTGATCCGCCATCACCAAATATCCAGGAAAGGAGAGTCGGTAGAACAAAGACAGCAGCAATGAGAATAAGTTGAATATATGTTTGATCACGCTTTTCCGTGCCTTCTTCACCGTTGGATGATTCACTTCTTCTCTGCTGTTGCTGCTGTTGTTGAGCTCGACTTCGAGGGACACCTCCGAACATTTGAGAAAATATATCATTGGGATCACCTCCAAAAGTGTATTGAAATGTGGGGCCACCACCCATCGGACCACCACCAAAGAACTGGGTGAAGAAGTCATTACCACCAAATCCGCCACTACTGAATCCAGGACCGAAGCCAGCGTTTCTGAAACCAGCATTACCAAAGCCAGCATTACCAAAACCAGCATTACCAAAACCAGCATTACCAAAGCCAGAGGTAGTCGGCGCACTTCGTGCACGAGGATCAGCACCGGTTTGATCGTATATTCTTCGGTGTGTTTCATCACTTAGTACTTGAAAGGCATCAGAAACTCTCTTGAAAGCTTCATCAGCCTTGGGGGCCTGATTTTTATCAGGATGCATCATCAGCGCTAACTTACGGTAGGCCTTTTTAACATCAGAACCAGAGCACTTCTTTTCTACCAATAGAATTTCATAATAGTCAGTTGATTTCAACTTAAGAATTCTTTGCACAGCAACGACTTGCTCTGAGGTATAACTTGCTGACATCTTTAGGAATTCAATTTAAACCCGGGTTTATGAGGAGATCAAAGTGAAGGATACAGCGATGAAATATATCGAATGATAATAATTGTGCAAATTATAGCTGTATTTGCCGTTTGAATTGTAAAATTGACAGATATCGTACTGTCACGTGGTAGATATAGATAAGTGAGAGAGATAAGTGAGAGATATTCGAACACCTTCGAGGGAGAAGTGAATGAGTTAACTAAACCAGTAAATTGAACATAACATCTAGAATTGAAGGTTACGAGAATTTGGGATTTTAAATAGAGATATTGTGACATCTAACAAATATCATTGTAATTATAATTTGATTTCCATCCCCACTTGCAAATCCTCCATCCATCCATTCCATCAATTTTTACTCCATCAGTATTGTTTATTCCCACATCACCATTTTGTATTCTTTCAGAAAGCTTCTTACTAAATCTTTCTTGTTGTGGGTTATATTTATATTTACTTCCCACGACGCGTCTCCAAAATCCTGACCCTGATAAATAATATTAATTGAACAATAATACGCACGCGACAAATTTCCATAAAGAAATGTCTGCAGCAACTGTGGTTTCCCGAACGGAGATTCCACTACGTAAACGACCAACAGATCCTGATAATGTCGAAAACAATAATTCCAAAAAGCTCAAAACTTTTGTGGAGACTTTGGAAGATGAACAAGCGGCAATCAAGGAAGAAAGTGTCCATGATGGTACGCTGGGAGATCAGAAATGGGCCCGTCCAGATCCCAAAATTGACTGGATGACAAAGGACATTGTATTCCAGCAAATTGATGCTGAGGAAGGAACATCGTATGAGAAGGCTGGTAACAACAATCAAATAGTACAACGTCCCCATGTCCGTATGTTTGGTGTGACTCCAGATGGTCAGTCAGTAATGTGTGATATTGAAGGATTCCAGCATTATTTTTACGTTCTTGCTCCTAAGGGATTCACAGAAGATAATGTACATGCCCTTATCGAATCTTTGCGATCCAGAGGTCTCCCTACTCCGGATAAGGTTGTTATTGAAATGAAACAGAGCCTGGTAAATTACTTGGGAGACAACAAAGTGCCATTTTTAAAGCTAGTTTGTTCTGATCCTCGAGCAGTGACCAAACTTAGAACGGAATTTGAAACCAAGGAAGTTATGGTTGATGGTTTTCTTTTCTCGTCTACCACTTTCGACAATATCTCTTATGCTTTGCGTTGTTCAATAGACTGTGGATTAGTAGGAATGTCCTGGGTGACATTGCCGGTTGGTAAATATGAAGTGGTACCCTTATCTAAAAAAGTTTCGAAGTGTCAGATCGAGGTTAAAATTGATAGTAATGAACTTATTGCTCATGAACCTGATGGACAGTGGCTTAAATCTGCTCCACTTCGTATTATGAGTTTCGATATTGAATGCGCTGGCCGCAAGGGTATTTTCCCTGATCCAAATATTGACCCAGTCATCCAGATCGCTTGTGTGGTACAAATTCAGGGAGCTCCTCGACCGTTCGTTCGTAATGTGTTCACTTTAGGTACCTGTTCACCGATTGTGGGGTCTCAAGTATTTGATCACAAAACCGAGGAAGAGATGTTACTGCATTGGTCCAAATTTGTCAATGAAGTTGACCCTGATGTTATGATTGGTTATAACACAACTAACTTTGACTTTCCTTATTTGATAGATCGTGCCAATACTCTAGGAATTGGTGAGAAATTCGCCTTTTTTGGGAGATTGCGAGATGTTAGGCAGGTCTTGAGCAATTCAACATTCTCTTCCAAGGCATACGGCACCTCTGAATCTAAGGTTACGAATACTGAGGGTCGTATACAGATCGATATGTTGCAGTATATTCGACGTGAACACAAATTGAGATCGTATACTCTTAATGCAGTTAGTGCAAGGTTTTTAGGGGAGCAAAAAGAGGATGTTCATCACTCTATTATCACTGAACTGCAGAACGGTGATGCAAATTCACGATATCGACTAGCAGTGTATTGTTTGAAGGACGCTTACCTTCCCTTGCGACTCATGGATAAACTGATGTCGTTCGTCAACATGACTGAAATGGCCCGTGTGACAGGTGTTCCTATCAGTTATCTGCTCACCAGAGGTCAGCAGATCAAGGTGGTAAGTCAGCTCTTCCGCAAAGCTCGGCAGGTCAATATGGTCATTCCAAACGTTAAGTCTACTGGATCGGATGATCAGTATGAAGGTGCAACAGTTATCGAACCAATTCGTGGCTACTATGACAAACCTATAGCCACTCTGGATTTCAGCAGTTTGTACCCGAGTATCATGATGGCACACAATCTCTGCTACACAACCCTCCTTAATGATCGTACAATTGAAGCATTGAAACTCAAGAAGGATGAAGACTATATTGTAACTCCGAAGGGCGACAAATTTGTCACAAAGCAGAAACGTCACGGGTTATTGCCGATTATTTTGAATGAACTATTAACAGCTCGTAAGAAGGCCAAGAATGATCTCAAAAAAGAATCAGATCCCTTCAAACGTGCAGTTCTTGATGGTCGTCAACTTGCGTTGAAAATCAGTGCCAATTCAGTGTACGGTTTTACTGGTGCTACCGTTGGAAAGCTACCTTGCTTAGAGATTTCGTCGTCCGTTACCGCTTATGGCCGTGAAATGATTGAGGCTACAAAGAATTTGGTTGAAAGCCATTACACTAAAGCTAACGGGTATGATCACGATAGCAAAGTGATTTATGGTGATACTGATTCAGTTATGGTAAAATTCGGCGTAGAAACTACCGAAGAAGCCATGAAATTGGGTGAAGAAGCTGCAAACAGAGTTTCTCAGACGTTTATTCAACCCATCAAATTGGAGTTTGAGAAGATATATTTCCCTTATTTGCTGATCAACAAGAAGAGGTATGCTGGGTTGTATTGGACAAATCCAAAAAAATTCGATAAAATGGATACCAAGGGAATCGAGACTGTACGTCGTGATAATTGCCAGCTCGTACAAAACGTCATTGAAACCGTCCTAAACAAAATTCTCATCGACCGTGATGTCAAAGCAGCTGAGGCATTTGTAAAGGGAACTATCCAAGATTTATTACAGAGCCGAGTCGATCTGAGTTTACTAGTTATTTCGAAACAGCTGTCCCGTGCTGATTACGCCGGAAAGCAAGCGCACAGTGAACTTGCAGAACGAATGCGTATTCGTGATGCGGGAAGTGCGCCAGCCTTAGGTGATCGAGTCCCGTATGTCATTGTACAACAGGGTGGAAAAGACGCTAAAAACTACGAGAAGAGTGAAGACCCTGTCTATGTTTTAGAGAACGGTTTATCAATCGACACTAACTATTATCTTGAAAATCAGCTCAGCAAACCATTAATGAGAATTTTCGAACCAATTCTAGGAGACAAGGCCTCTCAATTACTTACCGGATCACATACGCTAAAGGTTAAACGTGGAACCCCTGTTTCTAATGGGTTGACGAAGTTCGCAATTAAGACTGCACTCTGCAAGGGCTGTAAACGACCATTGACCGGTGCATATAAGAATGGTGCGGTGTGCGACCGTTGTACAGATCAATTACCGGACCTGTACGCTAAGGATCTAGTAGAGATGAATGAACTGCAGGGAAAATTCAATAGACTGTGGACCCAATGTCAGGGTTGTCAGCACAGCATGCATCACGATGTCGTCTGCGCTTCCAATGACTGCCCAATATTTTTTATGAGGAGAGCAGTTCAAAAGGACATCAATAAAACTCAGGAAGATTTGAAAAGATATGATTTTTCTTGGTAAATATTTATTGTACGTATCTTGTACGTATCTACTACCTAAATTAAGTATACGTAAAAAACAAATATTATTATAATTTAACTCTATGTAATTTATCATCAAGTCAGTTACTAATTTTAACCGATTTAATCAATCTCCTCCATGACAGACTCGACAGGGGTCTCATTCACAGCGGCGTCAGCAGCTGGTGAAACCTCAGCAGTCTCATCAATGTTAAGTCCGAGAGAAACAAGACGGTTGATGCGAGATGCGAAGGAGTTCGGGTCGTCCAGCGAGAATCCCGAAACAAGCATAGCAGTCTCGAACAAAAGAGTGGTCAAATCCTTGACAGTGCGGTCCTGAGCACCATCGGCCTCAACCTTAGCCTTGAGCTCCTTGATAATGGGGGACTTGGGAGAAATTTCCAAGATCTTCTTAGAAGCCATGTATTGAGACATAGAAGAGTCACGGAGGGCCTGAGCCTTCATGATACGCTCCATGTTGGCACTCCAGCCGAACTGACTAGTACGGATGGCAGCAGGAGACTCGGCGCCAAGTTTGTCAGAAACAACAACCTTCTCAACCTGCTCACCGAGAACCTCCTTGAGTGAAGTGCACAAGGGCTCGTAAGACTTAGCATTCTCCTCGCGCTGTTTCTTCTCCTCCTCGGTTTCTTCGAGCTCATAGTCCTTAGTAACATCGACAAGCTTATGGTCCTCGAACTCCTTGAGCTGTTGACTGGCATACTCGTCAATAGGATCGACCAAGTAAAGAACCTCGAACCCCTTGGCCTTCAAGGCATCCAAGAAAGGAGACTTCTCGACACCCTTCACACTCTCACCAGTGATGAAATAGATGTTCTTCTGATGAGAAGGCATGCGAGTGACATAGTCAGTAAGAGAGGTCGTCTCATCACCGCTCTTAGTAGACTGGTAGCGAAGCAACTTAGCAAGAGCAGCACGGTTGGTGGCATCCTCGTGAATACCGAGCTTCAAGTTCTTGCCGAAAGCTTGGTAGAACTTGTTGAACTGCTCCTGATCTTCAGCGATCTCATTGAACATCTCAATGACACGCTTGACGATGTTCTTGCGGATGACCTTAAGGATCTTGTTCTGCTGGAGCATCTCACGAGACAAATTAAGAGGCAACTCTTCAGAATCAACAACACCCTTAACAAATGAAAGCCAGTCAGGGATAAGCTCCTCAGCATCATCAGTAATAAATACACGACGGACGTAAAGCTTGATGTTGTTGCGCTTCTTCTTGCTCTCGAACAAGTCAAACGGAGCACGACCAGGGATATAAAGGATGGCCTTGAACTCAAGCTGACCCTCAACGCTGAAATGCTTCACAGCCAAGGGATCCTCCCAGTCGTTGGAAATAGATTTGTAGAAAGCATCGTATTCCTCCTTGGAGACATCAGAAGGAGGACGAGTCCACAAGGGCTTAGTGGTGTTGAGCTCCTCGTTTTCCTTGACGGTTTCCTTGATCTTTTTAGTCTCCTTCTTATCGGCATCCTCGTCGACCTCTTCGATCTTGGGCTGCTTATCCTCGTCGACATTCTCAGCCTCCTCAGGAGCATCCTTCTCAACTTCCTTAGTGACAACAAGCTGAATAGGGTAAGAAACGAACTCAGAGTGCTTGTGAACAACATCCTTAATGCGTTTCTCCTCAAGATACTCCAACTGGTCATCCTTCATAAACATACGGATGAGGGTACCGCGACCAATAGGCTCATTAACAGTGTCCTTAGTGATGGTGAACTTTCCGCCGGCCTCGGATTCCCAGATGTACTGATCATCGTCATTGTGCTTGGTGATAACCTGAACGTTGTCAGCAACCAAGAAAAGTGAGTAGAAACCGACACCGAACTGACCAATCATGGACATGTCAGCACCACCAGCCAAAGCGTCCATAAGGAACTGCTTGGTGCCAGACTTAGCAATAGTACCGAGGTTATTAACCAAATCAGACTTGGTCATACCGACACCAGAATCACGGATCTCGAGAACCTTCTGATCCTTGATAGGGTTGATTCGAATGAACAAGTTGGGCTCAGTCTCAAGAGCCTTAGACTCAGAAAGAGAGATGTAGCGGATTTTATCCAAAGCATCTGAGGCGTTAGAGATCAACTCACGAAGGAAAATTTCCTTGTTAGAGTAAACAGTGTTGATGATAAGACTCAACAACTGGGAGATCTCGGCCTGAAACTCAAAAGATTCACTTTGTGACATTAGTAAATTTCAAATATAAATAACGGTAGTTCTGAAATTTAGGTGGTTTATGTTTTTATATACTTTTTCAGGTTTGGGACGAGCCACGGGGATCGATGGATGACAAATCTACCAGAAGATTCGACATGCTGGGAGAACGACAAAAGTGGAAGAATCTGCTTAAAAAACCAAAACAATTGGAAATAAGAAGAGATATTAAATTTAAAAATACTAAAACACTAAATAATCTAGTTATATCCATATTAGGGAGCTAGAAATGTATACTTTTGTAGATTGTAGTGTGCTGGGTTCTCGAATGTTCGAAAAATCAGGGTAAGGTTACTTAGATTAGTACCTTCTAGTTGTGTGGGGTGTGCGTAGTATGGCACAAGGGGAAATTGTGGATTGTAAACATTGGACCTAACCTGACATGCGAATGACGCGTCTCGCTTCTGTGATAATAAATATATAAATAGGTATATAAATCTAACATAATTTTGGCACTGACAAATTATATTGTAGCCTTTTGAGTCATTAAAACGCTTAAACACATATCCTTCAATCTCTCATCATTAGAATGCTTCGCAATGTTCTCGACCTCTAAGACGATGGAATCTATGGTAGAGTTCGAAACATTACTAAAGGTGGAATCATTCACAGCGTTGAAGATTTCCAGACATAGAACAGCTGCTGCTCTTTGAAGACTAACATCTGCATCTTTTTCAAATCTAAGAATACCCAGCGCGCAGTCTGCAAGGTCAGATTGCTGACCGCTTTCTATAGATAGCGGGAATTGGGAAATGATAATACCGAGAATTGAACACGATGACATTCGGAGTCGAACGTCTACCGAGTGCATTGATCGAGAATGGAGATCTGCGAGAAGTAGTTTTACGAGTCTTGAGCTTACCACTTGCATGGATCGAGGCATTAGCACTCTGACCAGGGCCTCTCTGGCTCTCAGGGATGTATCGATTTGTTCATCATGGTTATGTTTTAATAGAGCAGGCAACAAACATTCGATAACTTTCTCACTATTGCACACTTTTCCTGCATCCTCAATGGCTTTAATGGCATTCAGGTATATGTAGGAATCATCATCTCTCAATTCGTTGAGGAAAATTTCCATTGCAAATTCAATGGTTACTTCACCCCTCGATAATAATTGAGAGATTAGGTGTATTCCGTAGGCTCGAGATGGTACCAGTGGTTCTCGTAATGCATCCATCGCTGCCCTCTTCACAGCATCG
This sequence comes from Starmerella khaoyaiensis, assembly GCA_030563285.1. Taxonomy (NCBI): domain Eukaryota; kingdom Fungi; phylum Ascomycota; class Dipodascomycetes; order Dipodascales; family Trichomonascaceae; genus Starmerella; species Starmerella khaoyaiensis. The sequence goes on along the minus strand of JAKUBR010000036.1, from coordinate 25,962 downwards.
GTGTTGTTAAGGTTAACATCATCCTGAAACCTCGATCCGCCATTAAGAATTTCATAGCAGAAATCAGCTCGTGCTCTGATTGTCTTGGATACTTTGGGGTGAGTCACCAAGTATTTCAGTTTTTTCATGTTCTTGTCTTGATCGGTAGTCGGTTTAAACTCTTCAGATTCCATAACCAGAGTTCCCAACAAGTTCAGACACATTTCCAGTATCAAATCATTTTCATGGGATTCTTCCGATGTGGCGTTTTCTGTACTTTCCTCCTCCTCATCGTCACTATCTTCCAGATTAAGGTCACTTTTGTTTTCTACCTCAAGAGAAGGATTGCTATAGAGCTCATCGACACGAGCATTGATGATTGTAAAAGCAAAACTGGTTATTTCTGGTATATTACTAAAGAGCTTTCGCTTTACCTCCTTATCCTCAATCATAATTTCTAGAGCTTTGGCTGTATAGAGCTTCAGAATTGTGGCTGTAGTCTTCGACATCCATTGGTGCATCAGAGCGAGTAGTATAGAGGTAGTTTTATGGTCGCTTATTTGCCTCACCACAGCAAGGAATATTAAAATTCGTTCCTCGATTCTTTTAAGTCCAATTTCGTGATTTTCAGTGCGTATGCTCTCTATCAGTTGTGGTCCATCGTCACTTGACGATGCGAGAGTCCAGCTCAAGTTACCAATCTGAGTAATGGCCAAGTTTTCTATGACCAGTGTAACAGCTTCACTACTGATGTTGATGCAAAGAACTACAATCTGTAGCATGAACTTATCCAGATTCCCCCTTGTACTCAGTGTAGCTAAATATGCCCATCCACTCACTATAATTTTAGTAGCCAAATGTTCAGCCAATTCACATTTTGTATATAATAATCTCCATAGGGCGTTTGAGCTTTTCGTAATGCTCATTTGAGCAGTAACAAATGGCTTTAGAATCATATTGCGAAGTGTACCAAGGAATTTTGGATTTAGTTTTGACAACTGTGAAATTATAAGCAAGGTACATTTGATCACCAAAGCGGACTTTGAGTCCTCGTTGGAATTATCTTTAGGAATATCAGTACTAATAATGTTGAATAATTGAGAGCCTAAACTTTCAACATAAGTTCTTCGTGATACAGAAGAAGGCACATTTCTTAAGACCAATACTGCCTTGTCAATGTTAGATATATCAATGGTGCCACCTTCTGTCTCTGTTATGAGTTCAATCAAAGTCCTCAGGCTATCGTTTCGTGTAATGATCAAATTGTCCAAGGTGTGATTTACACAATCTGAAGATGCTACACTAGATTTAATTTGAATGAGGCTCTTGTAGATGATGAAAGTAGGCAACCTACCAATCACAATACGAAAATCATCAGCATTAGTTGCAGCACATAGGCATAGAACATCAATTAGAAACGGTGATATCACAATCAAGCGACTAACATCATCATTTTTTGCAATAATTTGGCTGATCTTACGACTAACGGTTTTGGTGATCTCATGATTATTGCATTTCGGCGGCAGATTCCAAAGTGGCGGCAGTCTTGGTGCCAATGGTATGAGAAATTTCTGATCTATATTTGGGGAAATGCCGTATATAACTACTAGTTTCATGAGTCCTGAGATTACTTTCATGTCATTGAGGGCAATTGACACCAGTTCCGCTGTAGTAGACCCAGAATTGATGGGTACTAACTCGTCCTGGATACTTTTTAAATACTGCAGAGATTTTTTACAAATATCTTCGGAAGATCTACCTAATTTAGAGCCAATTGGCGGATCAACCTTACTGAATGCATTCGCCTCGTTTAGCCATTTACTAGCTTCATCAAGAGACATCAAATTAAAGGTTACCTCGATTGAAACAATGGTGTAATCTAGATTTCGTTATTTGTTATTCAAGATAAATGAGAATAATTCACCTCAAATTTCACTGATTTCTCTATCCACCTCAAAATACTACCCTTACCTAATATTTCACTAGTTAGATACTTTTTCCAAAAAAATCTTATATTCTTAGTGATAATAATATGTCGGATCTTGAGTCCCAGGAAGACCTGAATTTGCTTGATTTCGCACGAGATGGAGAAATTGAACCATTTGAAACTTTATTCAAGCAAAATGATGGGGTTGAACAATTCCTGGCTATAGAAGATGAATACACTAAGGCTACTCCCCTACATATGGCAGCGGCTAATGGTCACATTGAATTGTTAGAGTTTCTGATAAACAAAATCCCCGGTCCCGAACCACTAAAAACTGCTGTCAATGCTGTCAATGATAGTGGAAATACACCAATGCATTGGGCAGCACTTACTGGGTCTCTAGAGGCCGTGAAACTATTATATAAAGCTGGGGCAGATCCTCTGAAGAAAAACCGTGCAGGGTTTGACTCTTGTTACCAGGCCGATTCAGCTGGTCAAGAAGATGTGGCTAACTATCTTTATTCTGTTGTCGATATCAACGAGGAGGACGTTAATGAGGACTAACTAAATACATAAAAGAACATTATTTATTTTTTTTTTCTGTTATAGACCTAAGGACTTACGAATATCACCCTGTACCTTTTCCTGGAATCCCTTTTGGTCATCTCTCCACAGCTTACATGCATCAATATTAGCTCCGCTTTCAGGATTGGGTTCAGCTAGCATACTCATAACACTCAACAATATCTTCTCAACGCTCTGAATCGGCGACCAGCGCTCGGATGCTGTTTCGTAGTGGTTAGGATCATCACCCGGTGCATGCAAGATAGAAATGCAGACTTCACCGTTTGCGTAAACATTAGGATGGAACACGGCGGGGTTGAAAACCATTTTAGGGGGGTTCAGAGGATAATCTTGAGGGAATTTAAGCGTTGCAGGAAATACTCCACCTTCGTAGCAGGTGTCAGATGGTCCAGCAATGAGACACTCCCACTCCAGGAAGTCATCCTCATTCACTGGTCCTGCGCTTATACCCTCAGGTGGGTTTTTAATGAGTTGACGATACTCGGTCATTAATCTTTTTACTGCTGTAGATGCACGCTTGGATTTGGGTGGCATTGTGATTGTTCTATATGAGTGATTTAATGCCAATTAATTTAATGCCAATTTAATGTCGTGTTGAGACAACTTTGTGGATTGATGGGCAAGGGTTTGGCGAGAGTGCCATCTGTATGATCACGAAAGACAACTGTGGATGATAAGAGTTGGTAGCAACCTTTAATTGGGAAGAATAGAAATGAAGAGACCTGTTACAGGATATTGTGAAATTTAAGAGATGTAAATATATAAAGATTCTACTAGTTACTATTTCGTATAGAGCCAATTACTATCTCTTCGTAATGCACACAATAAAACCTATATATAGAGTGTTAGATTAGTAGACTCTGTACTTTCCTGTAACATCCCCCCCCCAATCATTTCTGAAGTGTTTAAGCTGGGTCATGTTCCCATTCGGTCTTAACAATTGCTCTAGTACATGACTACTGTCTCAATTTATCAACAGAACCACTCCAGAGAACTTCTTGGATTCCTCTATTGTTCAGATCTGGAATTTATTAAGATGTTGATTGAATCTATAAACGTTCGATATCATAATGGAGGCCGTATAGGCCACCTCTGTGGGTTGAGTTCTTGAACTGAAAACTCGAAAAACTCACCAAGGACTTTGATGGGACAAAGTGGTCTCTCATAAACTTTTGGAATCCTGTAGGGTCAAATGGGCAAAAGAAAGGTAAGGCAGTAGCATCAATATTAGAGTTTCGGTAGCTCGTCAAGGCCAGAAGTTGAGAAACAGCGTCTCTCTTCCAATTTTTCTGGTTCCAGTAATCTAATGCTCCACACGACTCATACAAATCTTGACGCAAAGATTGTTCAGCAATTAGTTTCAAATAATCAAAGACATTCTCTATGACAAATCTATAGTTTTCAATACCTACATGTGTAAGCTTCAGGATAATCTCCATGACGAAAAAGTCACGGTCATATTCCCTAGTATAAGTTTCAAGACTGGTGATTAGACCAAGTTGCGTAAGTACATTTTTTAAGGATCCTCCAGATGATAGTTCCAATATTTTACCTAGCAACTGATCAAAACAAGCCGAAGAACCTGCCAAGCTTGGGACCTGGAATCTTATGCAGAGTAGGTTACCATCACCACAAGAATATATTTTCATTAAGCTACCCGAGAATAGGTCTGTTGTCGTTTTATGTATTCTTCCAGCTTCATAATTGGCTAAGTTAGGAATACTTTGGTCTACGTAGCCATCAAAAGCATGTTTCAGTGATTTTTCAAGAGAACACATCGTAACATTTCTATTTCCCAAAAGAAATACCTTCGTATTAGAAGGTCTAAAATGTTGGGCTAGAAAGGGGTAAGCTAGGGGGGTTATCTCTTGATCATAAGAAAACGACACATGGTCTGGAAAGGTGGCACCAAAACATTCATCACGGACACCATTGAAAGCCATTAAATAATCATTTCTTATGCATTTGAAATAACCTTCAGCAACCTTATCCTGTACATGTTGACAGGATGATTCTGGGAATTCAGGCATGGAGAACATATCAGCCACTCTGTCAAGAGCCTCTTTTAGCTTAGAAGCGGGTACTTCAAGGATGAATTCACTGTAATTTAGAAATACTCGAGAATTATATGAACACTTGGTTTCCCTCGTAAAATTATTCAAAGATCCACTGTATCCAGCAGACCCAAGTTCCATTGCCTTGACTACAAACCAAGCTAGAGCTGGAATCTGTGATGGTGAATGTTTATGACCTACGTCCACACGAATATGTATCTCGCAGTTTTCTTGGTCAATTCCATTCAAAAGAAAAGCTTTAAGATCGTTATCGAGAACAACACCTTTATGTGGATAATCTAACAGGTTGTGTTTTACAGCAGACATAGTCTATTTTACTAAATATTGATAGATAATAAGTTCGATTTAGAGTATTTATGAATTTTCAGACGTATATATATAGTTCTGCCATGTTTCATCTCGGTTCTAATACCACAGTCATGACGAGAGCGAGATAAATCACCGCATCAGGTGAACTTTATGCAGAAGGAAGACCAGAAAATCCGCTAACTCACAGCTGTTTCGGATATGAAATGTGAAGCCTCACAAGAGGGCTTTTTCACTTAATCAGAAAATTCTTAGCCAAGTCTTCATAGAAAACTATAATGTAAACATCAATACTAATTAATTATCATGCAAGTTGCAATTATTTTTATATACTATCTCTGAACCCTAAGGGTAACACATTCCATGCACGGTTCAGGATGCATATGTTTCCAAGATTACATGTATGGGGGTTAGCATATGCAGTTCTGGAACATGTCTGAAATGTCTTTCTAGCCTAGTTGCTCAACAACGCGGATATATAATATATTGTAAATTATCAAACTGTAGCTCTCCAGAATGGCAATTATATAGTGATTTCTTGAGGCTGGTGTTTAGCAGCGATTTCATTGGTTAAATCTATTCTAAAGCCACAGGACTTTAGCACATAGAGGCACCAAGTAGAGACAATGAATTGGCAATTCTTATCCACGAGTTGGAAGCACAAACTTCAGTGGAAACATAAGTGACAGATATCGGCTATATTGGGAAAATTCATCACGATATCTTCCTTTGCAAAACACCAAACTCATATCTTTGAGTATTTTGTGAGTTAATGCTAAATGATTGTCGAATTCAGACAATTTGTTGATATGGTAGCTCCATTTCTACAGCAAAATTTAGACAAAGATAATATAATAATAATCGAGATCAGAATTGCTTAAATAGAAAATAAATGGTATAAAGTAAGATAAATAGGTGTTATTAGTTGAGGATCTCACGATTTCACACTAAATTACTCAGTATAAGCTTGGTGTTCGGGGGGTGGGGTTCATGATTCCTGCCGTACACACCCTACTTAAGTCACATAACTAACACCAATAAAATTAATTAAAATTAATTCAATCAGCAATCCATAACCAGGAAACATTTTATTTAAATAACATCCTATTCGATATTCAATTTACACATTAAACTTAAAAGGTACTACATATGCAGCAGGTTCCGTGCCCATTTTCTACCCTGAAAAAAGAGCACATTTGAGTTCATTTTTAGATCCAATACTACAAATTATATAAATGTATATCAGATTATGGTAGTCTTTGGTCGTCAAAAATATGCATGTTTAAGTTGCATCCGTGGCCATAGATCTAGTTCCTGTGAACATAGGGATCGTATACTTTTACAGATAAGAAAACCCGGCCGAAAGTCCCAAGCAGACTCACAAAGTAGGTATGCTTTGGTATGGAAAGAATCTAGTCCACTAATAGATGGATTAAGTGAAAATGATTACAAACTTGTGAAAGTGCCTGATGTCAGTAAATTAAACCTTCCTACAGATCTCTCAACATCAGTCGCCGATAGTTCTGCATTTGAAAATGATGATATTGTTATGACTGAGAAATATGTTTTTGTAAGTGTAGGAGATAATTTGTATCGACGAGAGTTGAGAATAAATAGCGTGATCGGCCAATCACAAGTACCGCTGGAGAGATCTTCAAGTAAACCGAAGGTGAATACAACTTCACAGCAGATACCTTCAGAATGTCCATTGGAAAGTCCTAGTGTCAAAATAGAACATCAATTGTCACCAACTCATATGTATAGTAATGACCATCTGGAGATGGATCTGACCAACTCAATCCCACCTCCACATCCACATCCACATCCACCTCCACCTCCACATCCACATCCACATCCACATCCACATCCTCATTCACATCCTCGACCGCAGCCTCAACCGCAGCCTCAACCACATTCTCAACCACATTCTCAACCACAAATGATGAACAACCCTACTTCATCACCCAATGGAATTCCAGATATGTTTCCGGACTATGAAGCACCTCTGGTGATTGGCCCCATGGAGTTCCAGCACGATGGATCTAATCGTCAAGCTCATATCTTAAATGAGCTGGGAATTACCGAGGAGGAAGCCAACCAAATATGGTCCGGACCGGACGATCCTCATCGACAACCATTCAGTTTTGCGGCACAATGTGTTTTACCAGGTCAGTGTCAATGTGGAGATAGTTGTGAGTGTGCTGATTGTTATGAACATAGAATATCAAAACAATTTTCCCATAAGGGATTCCAATAAAAATATTATCAGTGAAAAGTACATAACTTATTTATTTATTTTCTAGTATTTTTGAACTTGAGTGTAGCCACTCATTAAACATCGCCAAAGCTACGGCAGGCTTATTGAAGGGGACCATATGCCCGGCTTGGAATACACGCAGAAACGCTAGCCCACCAGAATGTTTACCATAGCCAGCCTGTTTATCACCTACAAGCCAGGGTTGCATGGTAAGTGATACAAAGTCATCATGTCCAGACCAGTTAATCCTCTCACTAAGGGCATTAATTCCTAACCAATTGACACGATAGTCAAGATCACCAGCATACAGTAGCACTCTGACTTCATTTTCCAAAACATTAGTTAGTTGATGGGAGAAACTATGAACCCTATCTAATGCTTTCCTAAAATCCAGACCGACCTCTGAAGAACAGTCGTGAAAATCAATATCTGGCTTCGCACCTAGAGCTTGTTTAACGTGAGTCTGATTAAGGTAGCTTTTAATCCAGTCCTGTTGTGGATAGCACTTGTCCCAACATATATCGTCGATTTGGAAAGGATTTCGGCCCGTTTCACTGTATGGGTCACTAAGACCTTCACAATAATTACGCGCCAGTGTACACAATAGATCTGACTGCGTATCATAACACTCCTGCATGAGAACCTGACATTTGGGTAATGCTCTATAGAGATCTTCACAGGTCTCAAGATCTAGGACTGGTGGAAACCCACCATGACCACAGGCCATACCAACCTGAGCTTCAGTTTGCAGAAGTACATCGGTGATACCATTACCAATCATTACTGAACTCAAATTGAAGCTAGAAGAGGTCCCAGCATTAACAATTGTATCCGCTATGGCAGGTATGTAGTGCCCACAGTAGGACTCACCAGCAATGTGGAATTCTTGGCCGTCATTGTACTCCGGAAAAGCCGCAAACACCGCAGTTAAGAACCGATACACATCGGCAGCTGCCTCAAGACTATTGTTGACATGCTCTGAACTGTAAGAGAAACCAGTATTCACGGGCTGATCTAAGAATATTAGTGTGGCATTAGAATTCCAGGACCAGGGGTTATCTACTAACTTCAATTGTTTGTTTACTGAAGCCGGCCCTAGTTCGAAAAACAGACCAGTGGAGCTCGAACATCCGGGTCCGCCATTAAGCCACATAACAACGGGGTCATGACGAGGGTCATGACGAGATTCAAAAAGCCAAAAAAATAAATGTCGATCCGTTTCTGGGAAATCAACGTAGCCACTCAATTGTTTAACGGTATCATCTACGCCAAGCACTGATGGATCTTTTACTCGAACTGATGATACTTGACCATCGTCATGGTAAATAGTTCTAATACTAAATTCCGATTGGGGTTGAGAATATTCTAATTGTAATGGGTTAGTAACAAATAACTGGAAGATATCCTTGAAATTCCAGGACCACGCAAAAGTTGGCACAGTGAGAGCGAACGCTAGGGTTGACTTCATTTCTGCAGCCGCTTCTGTTTTAGATCTGAATAAGTGAATTTTCCAAATTATTACTACTAACACATGAGATCCCCCTGCCCATGCACGTCAAGCCGCACACAGTTTTAGGGTAAATACAGCCATGTTTGGTGGTAAAATACCCCACACCGCCGTGACCTTGGCATGCAAAAGGAAAAAAAAAAGAAAAATGTGGGGGAAAAAATGTTTAACTTAATATGCAGGAAAGCGGGGCAAAAATATAAACCCGTATAGGTATTGCCGAACTATATTTAATATGTATAAGATACATCTATTGAGATCACTATTAAGTTTAGAAAAACTATTTACTATTAACATCTGATTCTATAAAATCTTGACGTGCACACGCGGCTCTTGATAAAGAGATAAGCTCAATTGTTATCTCTGATATGCTTAGCGCCAATTAGAGTGTCATTTTCTACTGAAAGACGTGTATCACGTGTCATGTTTCACCACTGCTCCCGAGTTTGCCAAATTGAGGTTCGTGTTACTCGGGGTGACACTGCTTTTTGGTTAGTAAGCAGCGAGATTTTGGAAGCCATGACCTCTATGATTTAGTTAACACCCAGTGGATCAGGGCTGGGCTAATTTTACAAGTTGGGGCTTATTGGTCGACTGGCTGCAATTGATTCTTATGGCCATGATCGTTGTGAATAATTATCACAACAGAGCGAATCTATATCTATGGTTGGTAATTGTAGAAATATTTCTTGAATAGTTAAATAAGTAACAATTTCAAGTAAGTTCTTCTTTAGCTCGCTTGCTGCTCAGCATTTTATTGTCTTATCAAGGGCAAGATGCATAACTTCGATGTAAGGGCATGACTATCCGGAGCGACATTTTAGCTTCCCTGTTATCATCACTCTGATAACAAGCAGTCGTCGCCAATTTAAAGTCAGTTTTGTCCAAGCACACAAATTCAACGAAACTTGTTTCTTTTGAGTTTAGTTTATGTTATCGCTATAATCACACATAACTATATTTTTATACTTCTAACCTATCATGCTGCCGTGAATGCCTGCTACCCTCAAACGCCAGTCCTAATTATTTCTCAAAAGACTGCTGACTCTCAAGGTGACGTATTCTTTGATCCGTACCCTAATTCCTTAGATCCTGCAGATTTTGACTTCTTCATGCAGGGTATGGAGATCGCGAAAATCTTAAAGGGTCTTATAAAAAGGTAGCGATTTCCAGACCTTCCAACCAATCTAACCGATACCAAATTTATTCGGTAACATGGCGTCTCCCATGAAAGAATTAGAAAAAGACCCCGTCTACTCATCTGGATATGCATCAGCTCCTGAAACTGAAGGATCCATTGATAGTTATTCTCCTCAACAGCCGAGGAAAAACATCTTTCTGAGGGCTGTAGATAGTTTTAAGCCCCCTTTGGATAATGACGTTTATCGTGATTTGACTCCTCAAGACCGAGCAATGGTATACCTGAATCGCTCGACTCCCAAACTTAGCCGTCGACATTTGATGGTGATTGCCTTCTCAAGTTGTGTTGGCACAGGTTTATTCATTGGCAGTGGTTCATCTTTGAAGGTTGGTGGACCTGCTGCTCTTCTGATTGGGTTTGGTGTCATGGGTATTGGCATGATTTGCATAATGGCTACAGTTGGTGAGATCAGTGTTCGATATCCCACTGTGAGTGTGTTTTATGAGATCCCTGCTCGTTTCATACATCCTTCTTGGGGTTTTGCAGTCGGCTGGATATATGCATTCTGCTGGATGGTTACTGCCCCTCTAGAATTGATTGCTGGTGCTATGCTTACTCGATTCTGGCGTCATGATGATAACGCTGCCGCCAGAGCTAATCCTGTAGCATGGGTGGCCATTTTGTATGTCTTTGACTGTATTGTCAACCTTGCCGGCTCCCGTATTTATGGTGAACTTGAGTTCATTGTTGGTGCCATCAAGGGAACTGCCGTCATTGGTTTCATCATTTTCTCAGTAATTCAAACCTGTGGTGGACCCCCTACTGATCACTACGTTGGTGCTCACAATTTCTACAACCCCAAACCGTTTATGCATTCCTTCAAGGGTGTTATTCAGGTCTTAGTATCCTGTAGTTTTGCATATGGTGGTACTGAGGTTTCTGGTATTGCAGCGGCTGAGACATCCAACCCTATCAAAGCTATTCCTTCTGCAGTTCGCCAAGCTTTCTGGAGAATTCTGATTTTCTTCGTCATTGGCATCTTCATGGTTTGTCTTATGGTACCCCCTACCACACCTGGTTTGGGTAACTCGGACAATGGATCAGGGTCTCCATTCGTTGCTGCCATTTCATTGACTGGAGTCCGTGCATTGCCTTCAATCTTCAATGCTGTCATCATTTGTTCAGTTATTGGAGTTTCGAACGCTTCCATCTATGCTGCATCTCGTACATTGACCTCATTAGCTATCAAGGGAGCTAACTGGAGAGGATTCTGCTACATTGATCGTGAGGGACGTCCCTTGGTGTCTCTCGCGGTAGTCTTAGTATTCAGTTTGCTCTGTTTCGTTGCTGCATCTGATAAATACAATGATGTGTTCAACTGGTTGTACGCATTTGCTGCTTTAGCATTCCTCTTTGCATGGGCAAGTATTTGTATCTGTTACGTCAGAATTCACATGGCATTCCGGGCTCAGGGACGCTCATTATCGGAACTTGTATATCGTTCTCCATTTGGCATGACCGGTGCAATCATTGGTGGTGGTATTTCTATTGCAACTCTGGGTCTCCAGTTCTGGATCTACTTGTTTCCTATCGGTGGCAAACCTAATGCGGAGACATTCTTTCAGAATGATTTGTCTATTCCCTGTTTCCTTGCCTTATTGATTGGACACAAGCTTTATTATTGGAAGACGTCAAAGTTTGTATCTGATAAAGACATCGACTTGGACTCCGGTGTTCGTGACATTGATTTCGATGCACTCAATGCGGCTATTGCCGCTGACAAGGAAGCGGCACGAAAAAATCCTTTGCGCCGTATTGGCCAATACATCTGCTGAGGAGAGAAGAAAACAAGATACATTTACGTGATTGCTTTTCCCATCACAGTTTCCTAATCATTTTTAAATACTATTTATTTTTGCTACTTTTTTCATATTTTAAAGACCATTATAACTGCAGAGAATAACTATAGTCGTCCTCAACATTCTGGGCAACCCATAACGATAAACAGCTGGCCATGACACATACTGATGACAAGACATTCTGAATACCCATCATCAATACTGGCCAATGATGATGATGAATAATATATCGTAAGACTAATATTACAATTGATCCTGCAAATCCCCCGGAAAGGAATGCGAAGCCCATAAACAGGACAATCTTCGCTTGCCAAGTCTCATTCGCACCACCGTACTCATTACCAAAGGCTGACCCACCATTGAGTCTATTCTTTTCTACAAGATTAATTATGGCTATTCCCAGAGAGCCTAGAAGTAATGGAAGCCAATCTACAAATCCAATTTTTAGCTGTGATGAGTTCTTATGGGCGCTCCACAAAGCAGAATCCAACATTAGATAGAATGCCAGACTATATAGAATCCCACTAAAGTAAACACCGCTCGCTCTGAGGGTTTGTGACGATAAGTTGAACAGACTTGTAATATTATTTATTCGAAGACTCATTAAATCTATTGGTACTGGCTGCTGCTGCTACTATGAGGAGGGGAGAGAGGCAGCATGCTATGAGGAGGCAACCAGCTAGCTGCGCTAAACCAGATCATGTATATGTTGGTTCCCCAAGCCATTAATTATCTAGATCGGACGTTTTTCCCCGGTAAAAATAAAGGATGATTGAAACAAATAATTTATTTTATGTGTTCAAAGATGATACTGTTGGTTTGCAGAATATCAATCTAAGTCTTCCCAGTGGATCTCGAACTCTATTGATCGGTGCCAATGGTGCTGGAAAATCCACATTGCTAAGATTGTTAGCCGGGAAAACCCTCGCTAAAGAAGGAGGCGTCAATATTGATGGCCGAGATCCGTTTCGTGAGGGATTAATGGAGACTACATATTTGGGAACTGAGTGGGCAGCTAATACAACAGTAAGACGAGATATTGCTGTGACCTTATTAATTGCGAGTGTTGGCGGTGACGCCTTTCCTGAACGTCGGGATGAATTGATAGATATTTTAGATATTGATTTAGGATGGAGAATGCATCAGGTGAGTGATGGTGAGCGACGGCGAGTACAGCTTTGTATGGGGCTATTAAGACCCTGGAGGACATTACTTCTTGATGAAGTCACAGTAGATTTGGATGTAATTGTACGAGCTAGATTACTCTCGTTTTTGAAAAGAGAGTGTGAGCAAAGAGACGCACAAGTGGTTTATGCTACCCATATCTTTGACGGATTGATGTACTGGCCCACTCATGTAGTACATATGCATCAGGGTGCTATTTTGAGTGCTCAAACAATAGTAGAGGCACTTGAACAGAATATAAATGAACACAGTGGTCAACGAGGTACACAGTTGCTTGAGATCGCTCTCAATTGGCTCGAACGAGATCTTGCTGAACGTGGCCGTCGCCAACCTAAAAGGAAATGGGCTGAAGTTGCAAATGATATGGGACTGGAATTAGAACACAGTGAGCGATTCACTAATTACTTTAAAATGACGAGAAACTAACTTAATACATAACAATTAGTATAATCAAAATAGACAATAATTTCCTGTGCATCTATCTAACCATTAATCTATATCTGCATATCCGGGGAATCTAGTCATGTGATAATCTAGGGTCAGGTCAGGGACAAGGGGAATCTTTGATGAATAAGTGATACGAACTTTTAAGCATATGTCATCGTACAAATCTGTCTCTCTATGCCTTAATTCGCGTCTAGAGTTGGTCTGGATTAGGGATCACGCCCATTGTTTTATAAACAAATTTCGATCTAGTTTGACAAAAGATAAATAATTAGGTCTTCGTCACTAACCATTTAAATTGAACATATATATTCTTTGTTTTATTTTTTTGTGGTGATACTTGGAAATGGATTTGGTACTAGAGACTGTCGATCACTTTCTTTTCGATAGAGTGTATGCTTCATTGTTTCCATTAGATGCTGCTTCCTCTTTAACTAGTCTTGCTTCAGAAGCCAGTGCCTCGGCTACATCTCGACCTTCTGAGCAAGTCATGACAGCTACTCTGTCTGGTGTGCCGAAGCTACTTCAAATGATACAAAGTTTTCACAGTAGTCGTTCCAATCGCTATGGTGTTGAACAGACAGTGTTTTTCCCTGTGACCGAGTTCGCTAGACAATCAGTGCTTGGCCGTGATAATGCAGTTCGACAATTTGCTACCCTTTTAATTGTTACCACTATCTTCGGATGGCTTCTTTACTTGGGAACTGCTGTCATGTCTTATTATCTTGTATTTGACCATGACAATTTTAAACATCCTAAATACCTGAAGAACCAAGTAAGAATGGAGATTCATCAGGCAGTGTCGGCAATTCCTGTGATGACGCTGTTAACTGTTCCATGGTTCGTATTGGAGGTTCAAGGTTTCTCCAATATGTATTGGGGTCTTGAGAACAATGGTGGCATGAAATACCTTATTTTCCAGTTCCCGTTGTTCCTTGTATTTACTGACGCGCTGATCTATTGCATTCACCGCGGCCTCCATCATCCTCTAGTTTACAAGCGTTTACACAAACCCCACCATAAGTGGATTGTACCTACTCCATTCGCCTCTCATGCCTTCCATCCCGTCGATGGTTACATGCAGAGCTTGCCATACCACATTTTCCCGTTCATTTTCCCTCTCCAGAAATTGGCTTACGTTATTTTGTTTGGAATTGTTAATGTGTGGACGGTTATGATCCATGATGGTGAATACCTGGCTCATGATCCGGTTATCAACGGGTCTGCTTGCCATACAATTCATCATTTATACTTCAACTATAATTATGGCCAATATACTACATTGTGGGATCGTCTCGGAGGCACCCACCGTACCCCTGACAAGGAGCTCTTCGACCCTTCTGCTAAGAAGTTACAGGATACTTATGATAAGCAAATTTCTCAGATGGAAGAAATTCAAAAGGACGTTGAGGGCGATGATGACCGTGTATATGCTTCTGCAAATGTTAATGCCGAACCTACTAAGAATACATTGCGAAAGCGTTAAATTGCTGACTCGCGCGATCATTACTTTTTATATACATATATATATATACGAGAAAAACGATGTTATGAAGATTAGAAATATGATTAAAATATGATATATGATTTGAAAACAAGCCAAAACCTACTATTCCTTATATTGCGGTTGGCTCAATAATCCCAGCAAAATTGGGCCGACCAGAAACGAAGTCCAGCGCATCTTCTTTCGAGATGATTCTGGTATTGGTTTGGTTATTCTCGTAAACAACCCCAAAGAAGGTATCACCGACCGACACCATTTCACTCTGGAATGTTGTACAGATGAACTGCGTATTGGTCTCATGCGAAATGCGTCGAACAACATTTGCGACGTTATATCTAGCTTGCTCATCTAAGTTAGCATCGATCTCATCGAAAATATAGAAAGGTGCAGGATCACAAGCCTGTGTGGCTAAGATGAGGGCTAAAGCACAAACAGTTTTCTGACCGCCGCTCAACTCAGATGTGTTTTCACCAAATGAGACGTCAAGTCCAATGCTGGTCAATTTTTGGGTGCTTGAGTCACGACATAGAATCAAGCGGCCAGATTGTCCACCACTCAACTTCTTGAAGTATTCCACGAATTTAGACTCGACTCTAGCCAATACCTCATCAAGCTTTGCCTGCTTACTAGATTCAAACGTGTCAATTGATTGTACGATTATCGCGCGCTCTTTTTCCAGACCATCTAGCTGGGACTTTAACGAATCTAGTTCCCTTATGTAGACCTCGTGTTCATTGGCGGCACCTTGATTTACATCACCCAGTTCGTTGATTTGGTTGTTAACTCTAGCGAGCTGTTTTGAGAGATCCTTGGCAATCACTTTAAGTTCTTGATCAGTGAACTGCTTCAAAATATCTGCTCCATGCTGCTCCAAGTCATACTTATGGCCCTCTCTTAGCGAGCTCTCTGGAATTCGGCCTAACTGCCTCATCTTTGTGTTGGTTTCTTCAACAAGATTTTCAAGGGCTTGAATTCTCAATCCTAGATTTTCAGACTTTCTATGAAAGTTCTTGGATACGTTCTCTGCGGCTCGAAGCTTTTCATTGAGGGTAGCCAATTTCTCCTGAACACTGGAAAGTTCCTGCACAAGGTTGTCCAACACACGACGACTCTGAATCACCTTTCTCTGAGTATCTTGATACGTGTCTTCCGCGTTCCTAATCATTAAGTTGAAATCATAATCTGACGAACTTTGAGACTCATCTAATTTTTTATTTGCCACTCGTTGATTCTGTAGTCTTACCTCGCTCTCGTAAACCTTTCGTTTCAATTCGTATTCCTGCTTGGCTAGTTGATCGCAGTGGTTTTTAAGAGCCGGGACCTCGGTTAACAGTCTCTTCAGTTCTAACTCCTCTGTCGGTGTCAAAGAACTAGCGAACTGAGCCTCTGATTCGGCAACCTTGAGCTCTCTTTCAGCCGCCTTAAGTCGACTTTTACTTTCCGCAATCGATGTTTCTAGGTTTGTAAAGGAATCCAGGGCACGTAGGTAAGCAGTACTAGCTGCTGACTTGGTTGAAGAACACAACTGTACAGAATCTATGGCCTTCTCCAAATTGGAGCGTTGACGATTGAGAATGTCGATCTTTTGTGTGACTTGTTGACAGCTGCGATCAATTAGATCCTTGTGGCGAACTAGATCTTGGTTATAGGTCTGAATGGATTTGTAAACTCTACTGAGAGAAGAGACCTGATCCCAAAGACTTGACCGTGACGCCGTATTTGAGTAGTTCGTAGAATAACCACCACTGATCTCACCCGAAGCACCACAATAGTCTCCCTCGGTGGTAACACAGGATACATGCAAATTAGAAGACATCTCTATGGCTGTATCTAGGTCAGCACACATCATCGTCTTGCCACAAACCAAACGGATCAACTTCTCAAATTTGGGTTCTTTTGCCTTGACCAAAGCAGCTAAAGGGGATGATGTAGCTGTAGAGGCCGGCAGACCATCTTCGGAAGTAACAAGTTCTGCTAGAGGAACAAAAGTAGCACCACAGTCAATTTGGCTCTTATTACTCTCCATCAACTTAACAAACTTTTCTATAGTTGCTGAGCTATCGACTACATGGAAAAACATTTGCTTGCTCGCAACCCTCTCAATAGCTTTCTCTAAGGCAGCAGGTATATCAATTAAATCTGCCACGACTCCGTAATACTGCGAAGAACTGAGATTCAATTGTGTGGCAAAGTTCTGGATATGGTTTAATGACGCGGCCCCCGAGCCGTGTCCACTTTTACCCAACTGTTTAGCACCCTGATCTGCAGCCTTTTTGAGAGACTCAATTTGAATTTCTGTTTTACGGTAAGCCAGACGAGAGTGGTCTCGCATAGCCTGTGCCTCATTTAACTCTTGGTTGGCATCTTGCTGTTCAGAAACGGCTTCTTTGTGATGAATAGTTGCTTTATCGAACTCCTCAACAGCGTGATCAAGTTGACTCTTCAACGAGCTTAATTCAGTTCTTGCATTGGAAATTCGCTGAGACTCAGCTTGAATGCTCTCTTCAGTGGAACTTATTACTTGTTTAGCTTGAACAATTGCCGCTTGACGTTTCTCCGCGATCTGCTCGGGTTTCAATTGAGCAGCACGTCCACTCTTTAGCTGCAAAGTTCTTACATCAGTTTCTGCATCACTGAGTTTTTCTGTAGCTGAAGTTAGAGTAGCAGTAAGTTCTTTGAATTCACTCTGCAAGGCTCTCACCTCTTCAGGATCAATAGGCTGAGAGAAGTCGATATTTTCGTCAATTTGCATATCATTTCCAGCACTTGACGGATGAGAAAGAACCGTAAATGACATAAATTCTGGTTGAACAGGGTAATCAGTCGTAGAAGTAGCATCCTTGCTGGCCTTTAAATCCTTGAACTCCTTACGGGAGCGAGCCACATCCAGCTCACAATTGGAAAGTTCAACCCTAGCGCTAGCAACACGACTCTCTACTTCACGATTTTTATTTTCACAGGCATCCAGAGCTGCTTCGCACTCTGATAAGGCTGAATTTGCCTCATCTAGTCGTTCACGGTATCCATCAAGCTTAGTTTCATCACTTGCAATGGCCAAATGAGTCCGAAGACGCTCAATACTAAGGGCAACATATTCCACACCGTTACATTCCTTACGAAGATCTACATATTGCTGGAGATTTTCAGCTTCACCAGCGACATATGCGAGGTGACCCTCAACCTTATCTATGATAGATTTAGTGACCACCAAATTCTCATCAGCATTATTGAGAGTTTTAAGGGCCGCTTGTTTACGTTCCTCGAATGTTTTAGCGCCACTAGCTCTCATCAAAGTATCCAATCGTTGTTCGTCACTAGCTGACGCCAAGGCAACTACATCACCCTGAGGAACAATGAAGAAAGAATTTCCATCATGGGATAATCCTGCCTTGTCGAGCATAATTCTTACCTCTGCCTTGGTGACTAATTTACCATCAACCAAAAATCTTTCTTCCCCAGTAGCTGACAGCTCTCGAGCAATTGTAACTTCATTGCCATAATCTTGAAATCTTCCATCCACGTCAGTCATAGTAATCTCAACCAGTGACCTTGTGGAGCGTTGTCCACGTCCCTCGAATATCAGCGAACGATTATCACGTCCATCCTTGAGTTCGCCAAGTACAAATCGAATAGCAGCAAAGAAGTTGGATTTCCCAGATCCATTGGGACCCAAAACAATATTTACGTTGGGGCTAATGCTGTTAATTTCTGTTTCCGAGAAATAAGACAAAAACCCATCTATTCTGATGGATTTTATATGCATTGTTTAGTTACAATAAAAAGTACGCGACGCGACTTAATTTAAATTAACCCTAAATATATGGTACCCGTTCGAGGCGGTCACTACATAAAGCCCAAACAAATAAATAAACAAAAAACCCTTACAAGGCGAACCAGTTAAATAAAGCTAAATAAGAAATAGATAATTTGACATTATAACTCCTCTTCATCATCATCAAGTGGTCTAATGGCGTGGGGTCTGACAAGGACCCCATGATTAGGTTCGGCATCAAACAATTTAACTCCCTTCACCGTTCCATTATTTTTCCCACTGGCAGAAACTAGTCTTACACCAACCCAAGTTCCAGCTTCAATACCTGGAACCTCTCCAATGAAGGCCACTGTACCCCTAACTGTTGGTCCCCAGGATAGATGCACAAAACACTCACCATGAAGTTCTACACTAACGTCAGAGTCTAAGGCAGGCTTAGTAGCTGTACTACCTGAGGTATCACCAGGTTGATAATTGTCAGAAAATCGTCCCAATTTATTCTGTCGTTTCCAATCTAAAACCGTCCCAGGTCGTGATGCGTATTCCTTTTCGGTAATATCAAAGTGTTCAACGTCTTCATCGAATTGAGGTTTTTCAGAACTATCTCTTGAATCATTCACAATAATTTTGCTCTGTTCTGTCAATCCAATTTGTTCCAATGTAGTGCTGGTGGGGTCATGCAATTTAGAATTTGTTATAGGTTGGTTATTAATCGATAGGAACTGTAAGGTTTGAGCAGCAGACGGAATTCCCGTGACACTTTCGAGTTTTTCTGAAAGTTTAGCTAAATTCCATGATAAATCAATGCGCTGAACTCCATTAACCAGTTCGCTAGAGACGTTCACTTCGATCATATGTCCGAGGCTCTATGGGTGAAAGTGAAATCCAGGGCTAGGTACATATTGACCATCGCTCAGCATCACATACATTCATTATTAACTCCTCAGAGCAGCAGTAGCAGTAGTATTCATAGATCAAAGCAAATGGCTGAACATAGTGGCAAGCCCCGGGGCCCAAGAGATAATAATCGACGTACCCCAGCGAAGAAATCGAACCCTTCAAAGTCCAATAACCATCAAAAAGAACTGAATTTAGAAGTCCCTGAAGAACGCAAGGAGGAGCGAAAGTTTGTGCCTTGGTTGGGTGAGAAACGTCCCACACGAGGTCCCATCTATGATTTCGAAAGCAAAATCGGCACGAAGTTGTCCGTAAGTTTCCTCAGTGGTCGAACAATCCAGGGGACTCTCGTCTCTTGTGATCGAGCGGCAAATATATTATTGGACGATACAGTTGAGCTACTAGATGATGGGAAGACTCGAGAATTGGGCAGAGTTTTTGCATGTGGAAGAGTGGAGGCCATTGGGCCAGTTTAGATGTAAATAAATAGGAAAGCAGTTTTTTTATTATTGGGAACTAGTTAATTTGTGCACTTCTTTAGCACATGCGTGATGTCCATCAATATTAGGATGAACAGGTACCGGTTCATCGTATCCAAATGCCCAGGGTTCAGCAGACATAGCATGGTGGTTTTGAGAAATGGTGGCCATATCCACTGACCAACACTTATTTCGAGATGCCGCTTCTAATGTGACCATTCGCAACTTGTCAGCTACCTGACGCATCAATTGTGTATCTTTAGATGATATAGGAGGTAGTGATCCGGTAGGTGGCATTATCTGGATGTATGTTACCATCACTATTTGTACATTGGGAGCACGATGTCGGATAATATTACACAGGGTATCGAACTCTGTAGCTAGCTTATCAAAGGGTCGCTTTTGTATAGGTTTGAATGGTGCAGCAACTTCCCACACAAATTTGAGAATAGGCGACCGCAATTTAGCTCGTATTCTAGCCAGAATACTATCTCGTGAATAGTTTACATCATTACCTCCGGCCGTTATTGTGACCAATTTAGTATTGACTCCTACATATTCAAGTTGGGTATCTTTGATCTCTGAAAGCAATGCCCCGGAACTAGCAGCATTGACTATGTCGCTCGGATCTAGCTTTAATTTTTGAGCCAAGCGGAATGGATATGCTAAACTGCCTTGGAATTTACCCAACGAGTTACTCAAAAACTCACCTACCCCGGGACCTGCGGCGAAGGAACTTCCCAATGCGACATAATGAACTCCTCCCGCTTTTATGTGTTTAGATTTAGATAGGACTTTAGATTTAGTTGGGGTTTTTATGAGATTCTGGTTTGCGAAGTATATGATATCAATTAAGTCCTTAATGGCGGGAATTAAAAATGGGATGGTACATAGAATTGCTACAATTATCAATATCATGATTTCCATATTTTTCTCCTTGTCAATACTAATTTTCAATTAAAGGTAATATTTTTCCCACGGATCTGGACGTTCATAGGGAAGGTGAGCGTCTTTCCTCCCAAAGTATCGTGTAACCCTCCTCTCTAAACCTGAAATATTTGTCCTCACGGTATACCAGGTCTCGTGTCTAAACAAACGTGCTGAAAACACATGGAAGAGCCCAGTGTATCCGTTCAAAAAGTCGGAGGTGACAATGTTGATCTTGTTTTTGAGAACATCGATCTTTCTCTGGCCAACTCGTTGCGACGTGTATTCCTCGCAGAGATCCCAACTGTGGCGATAGATCTCGTTGAAGTTGAGATGAATTCCAGTGTTATTGCTGATGAATTCCTATCGCATCGATTAGGTCTTATCCCTCTGGAATCCTCGATGGCTTCAGAGCTTGAATATACCCGAGATTGTGACTGCGAGTTGTACTGCAACAAATGCAGTGTTGTTCTATCATTGGATGCTCGTTGTGACTCAGATAATACCATGGATGTATTTAGTACTGATTTAGTCGTTGAAGTACCGGCACGTAAGGATGAAAGCATTGGTAGACCATTGGGAAGTGATACACCGGGAGACCGTGGTATCCTTATTGCGAGACTGCGAAAAAACCAAGAGCTTCGATTAAAATGTATCGCGAAAAAGGGTATTGCTAAGGAACACGCCAAATGGAACCCTTGCTCAGCCATTGCATTTGAATATGATCCTTGGAATAAACTCAAACATACTGATCTTTGGTATGAAGATAGTAAAGAAGAAGAGTGGCCACGAAGCAAAAACTGTGATTTTGAGGAACCACCAGATGATAATGTGCCGTTTGATTATGATGCAAAGCCTAATAAATTTTATATGAACCTCGAAACCACTGGCCAACTGAAGCCCGATGCGGTCTTCGAAAAAGGTGTTGAGGTCTTACAACAGAAGTTAGCGGAAATTGTGCTAGCTTTAAGCAGATCGGAAGAGGATGGAACTTGGTAGATGATGTTCCAAGCAAAAAAAAGTAGTAACTATAATTTGTACAATATTTATATCTTGACCATTATATTAGGTGATTCGAAAGGATACCAGACTCTTGCTTTATCAGTTTAAAGAATTCATGTCTCATGGATATAACACTTTTTACAATTTAATGTGATTGTTATGTGATTGTTACTAGAACTGTTTTCCATTGTTCTACGAATGATGAAAATACACAAAATGTATAAACATGTGCTAATCCTTTATTGCACGTGCAGCACACACTAAGTAGTATCGGTGTATCAAGGTCTCGGTTAATAGTGTTATTAGATCAAGCTGGTTGTCTATTACCATAATAGATCTCCCGACGCCATTTCCGACCGAAAAATAATGTCTTTCGATATTCCTATGTTGTCCACCATGGAGGGAACTCTCGAGCTAAGCCCAGAAGATTATACGAACAGGCATTGTACATAATTTACACTACATAATTAAATTAACAAATTACGTCAAACCAAGACCCAGATTGCTGGATCGTGGAATATGCGCTTAAGTAAGAAAACTAATTATAGTACAAAAAAACAAATGATATCTCCGCTATTCTAGGGTTAAGTGAGATTCAGCAAAGCAGCTTAGTAAAAGCGACAATAACAAAATCAACTTTTCGCGATCTATCAGAACGAGGAAGGTCGAAATCATAGCGGTTGGTACTCTTCACGAATAACACTAAATTTATTGCGTACCGTCCTTAGTCAACTCTACAGGAGAGACAACAGGAATGTTTTTGCTACAAACTTGGGAAACCCACAAGCTTACCAGAAGAAGAATTTGATTAGAGAACTGCATATCGATGGTGAGCTTTGACGGTCAGCTCACATATGTATATATATATACTTATGATGTTAGGGTTAACATGATAAGTCTACGAACAGACCAATAATCGCATTGCAAAGGCGATAGGGTTTCCGAGATCGACCGACGGGAGTGGCTTACTAATTACTTCTTATCTTGAGTTAGGTGGGCACAGATTTACGCATGCAGATATCTATATATATATATATATTTACTTCACTTGTTACTGGACCACACAACAAAATTGATCTCCACATTTCTTAACATTAGCTCATGGAAATCCGCAATTTACTTGATTTACCTAATAAAACCATTACTTTAGAGAATGGCCTTGAAGCGCTGCTGCTCAGCGATGATAGTCAGACCACATGTAGAGTTTATGTGGGTATAAAGTCAGGATACACAGACGCACCAGCGGATATGCCTCATTTAGCTCACTTTGTTCTTAAGGCCATTGAGCTAGGATCAGCAAACTACAAACATCGGGGGTCTTTTGCTGAGTTTATTTCTAAATATGATCTTCCATTCAGCAGCTACCTACGTCCGCACCACACCGAAGTTAATCTTGAGGTACCACCTCAGAAATTGAAGTCTAGTCTCGATAGAATGGCAGATATGTTCACAATGCCCGAATTTCCCGCGCATTCCTCGGAGTATGCTTTGAAACAACTTACTGCCAACTATGTTGATGTAATTCGTGATAACAGATATTTGGCAGTCGAAGCCTACACGAGTGAACTATTCCAAATTGATCTTGACTTAGATTCCTTTTCTGGTGAACCTGGAACTAATGCTGCGGCCTATGCTCATCTCGCAAGGGTATACAAACCTTCTAATTTTAAGATTGTGGTAACTGGAAGTAAAAATGTATCAATGCAGTATCTTGAGGACACAATCAGAGGAACGTTTAGCAGTTTTGTCGACCAGAGTGATCAAGTATCAATTCTTCAGCAGCCAACTGATAAAACCTTCGCCAATCGTTGTGACGCTTTATTTTCGAAAAAACTGATGAAGGTTTACTCGCGCAGTTCTGATCAAACTTTAGTATTGAGCTTTCGAGTTCCGCCAACTGAAAGATTTTCAGATTCCCAGTACTATTTCGTTTTAGGAAATATGATGGAATCTTCTACCCCCGGTTCAGTCCAGCATAAACTCAAACAGCTTAATTATGTGACAGAATTGAGTTGTTTCGTTTCACGCCCACCATCATCTAACTTCGAGGTTTTGCAATTTATAGCAAATCTTACTAATAAAGGGATGAACCATTACCAGGAGGTAATCAACCAAATATTTGGCTATTTAGCAGTATTAAGTTCTGGCCCCATTTCTGAGGATTTATTCACCAAGGTTAACTCTTCAAGGTTCTCACGTGCTAGTACTTGGAAAAGATCAGGTGTTACCCAGTGGGCTAGTATAAAGAGCACTGGAATAGACGAACTGGAGCCCACACACTTACCTCTAAATATTGAATACAGCCCATCAGGACTACAGGACCTTATACGCGAGCATATAGACAAGTCGAAGCTTTTAGTTTCTTTAGTTGGTCGAACATTTTCCAATGCGACTCATAGGGGTGGATTGGTTGACTTGCGTGTTGATGTTGAGGATCAGTTAGATATAGTTCCCAACTCTGAAGATCTATTTTATCCTTCCCAGACACTGTTCCCCTCGGTGACTGAAACTACTCCAGTCTCTTCTGGGCCGTTGCAAGAAGTCGTGCGGAATTCTTGTGTAGTTGCACAGAATCAACCTGATGCAAGCCGCAATGACGCTGGAGTTATTTTTACTGTAAAATCACAAACATTTGCTTCATTAGAAAAAGCGGTTCAAGATATATTTGTTCGGTTAATTGACCATTTCATTTGGTTAAATAAAAGAACCGAATCACCTTACGATATTGAAGTCTCCATTAAAAACAACGAGTTGGAGTTCCAAATAGTTGGTGAGCCATCGTATTCTAAGACTGCAGTATCTTTCATTACTGAACTTTTGCAAACTATAACCGCGAGAACAAATGAGCGTGCAATAGAAGAGCTGAAAATGGAGGAGGTTGCTCGACTGGAAAAGTTGCTTGGAGGTGGTCCGATGCTACAGTTCAAAGATAGGCTCAACGAGATTTTGGATGAACGTAAATCCTTAGTCCGACAGTTAGAAGTACTACCAAAAGTTAGCATCCATGATCTTCCAAGACATGTTTTTGGTGCAGTTACTTTACTTACCTATGGTCAGGTGGATTCTTTCACGACACTTAGTCTTGTGGAGGTTTTAAGACCAGTCTGGGAACAGTCACGAGAAAATCTAAACCTCGTTGCGCCTTCATCACGGATTGACGCTATAAATGGCGACAGTGGATTTCAAGTTATTCTCGGCAAGAATTCTCTTGAGAGCTCTGGCGTGTTATTTTCCTTCTGTGCTGGAACATTCAGTTATGAGGGGTGGGCAACACTGCAGTTGTTGGCCTTTTTCTCCACAAGTGTATTTGAGTTAGAGTTAAAATTGGGCCATCTCATATGCGGAAATGCATCTGCTAAGGCAGTTATGCGGGGCCAGGATATGTGGCTAGATTACTATATCACTGGATTTTTAGATCTTTCATTTGTTGGCCAGATAGTCTCTGATACCGTGTTTGGTGAATTAAATACAATGATTGAGGATTTAGAGGAAGAAGAGCTGCGAGGTGCAATCTCAAAGCTCAAAAAATTGCTTTATGATGACCCCAAGTCCATTCAAAATGAAATGCAAGAATTATATACACCGTTACAGATAAATCCTGCAGCATTTGTTCAGGGATTTAAAGATGAGTCAAAAAAGGCTTTAATGAGAGCAAGTGTTGACCATGTACAGCAATGTTATGAAACATGTGTGTTCTCCAATGATCGAAAGTCCTTTACAATATGGTTTGATAAACCACCAAGTCATGAGTCTATGATGTGTGACTCGTAGGTAGATATATATTATTTTATTGAAGTCAAATACCAACTCAGAAAGACTTGAATCAGCAGTATTGATGAGAACAAGATTGGACGTGAACCTGACCTAGTTTTGCTGTTATCCTATTAATAAGTATTCTTAATAAATTAATTTATACAATATATAAACGACCTTGGATCGTTCTTCGATAAGTTTGAGCAGTATAGACTTCTTTCAATCACAACACGCAAACCAGCGTCCCACGCTAGCCTGCCTACACCGCAAAACAAAGACGGGAACCGACAGCGAAAGTAAGAAGTGATCTCCCTTTTGAGAATCATAAGGCCCGCTAGAGTCCCCACACCAGTCAACCTTAAT